>CM046448.1:25223035-25457983 GCA_025506515.1 Flaveria trinervia
GGGATTATTGTTAGGGTTAGGTTTTAGGTAGCCTAGCCTTAGTTAGGCATGGGTTTATCACCCATGCTTAAGCAAGGCAATTCTAGCTAATATCCAACCATGACAACAACTAGTTAAATGTATCATCTCCTAACCTAGAATTACTTAAACTATATCAGGATCTTGAGATATTACTAGATCGTTCTAGAAAGTGATTATCAACAGTTAAACATGTGAGTTATCATGTCTGTTTTTAAAACTGTGATAATATACTCATTCTGTTTGTACTGGTAATAATTACAATGCTTACATATATGCAGGCATCGGTAGGTGTATACAAGATCATGATAGATTTTTAATGGGGTGTGTCAAACTAGCTAAAAAGAGGCTAGAGTTCCTTGTATGCATTAGGCACATGCTCATACATATTTGACGACTGGGAGGGTCTAACAAACCCGCTGCCGGTGGTTGTGGTAACAACAGGGAAGGCACCTTGCCTATGGATCCAAATATCATAACCTATATTGTATGCATGTCAAAGTTAATTTTATAAACTGTATAGCATGAACTCACCAGCATTAGCTGATGTCTTTTTGAGTATATATTTCGCAGGTAACCCCTAACGAGATGCTTAAAAGCTGCCTAAAGATAAAGAATCTAGAAGACCAAGAAGTTTTATTATAAGTTGTTTCTAGGTAATGGTGTAAAATAATAGTGTAACGAGTTGATGATTGTTGGAGCATATATTGTCATATATAGTGTGTCCGTCGCTTGACGAATAGTCTAGGCTTAATGTAATACACCTGATATGTTGTAAACACATGAAACTGAGTCATTCGCAGAAGCATATGCGAATGAGACTCAGTCGTACGATTGAGCCATGCTAATGGACCAGTCGTATGACTAAGAGATGCTATTGGGCCATTCGTAAGACTGAACATGGTCCAGTCGTACGATTGAAACATACGTATGGTCCAGTCATACGATTGAACCATACACATGGCCCAATCGTATGAATGGGCCTAGTCACATCTGATATAGGCTGAGGCCTATAAATACCAGTTTCATTATGTAGAAAGGGTTAGAAGGAGTGTGTCCGGGGCCTAGGTGCTGCCGGATAAGAGGGGAGATCATGCTCGATCTCCCCTTGCCAAGAGTCTTGATTCTTATGTTTAACAAGCTTGTAATTATTAGGTTTTATTAATGAACCATTATATTCTTATTCGTTCTATTGTTTGTCTCTTGGTTTTGGTTTTGGTTTCCTTCCGTCAAGAACACGCTCGGATGTCAACCGATCCAGCAACTTCACAATGATATTATCGTTTGTAATAACACATATGTTTGCTTCCGTCGTAAGTTGTATCGATTGTCGACTCCCGCTTGAGTTCCAAGTGGGGTGTCACATATTTTATGTATTGTGTTTTTTAAAATGACAATTTTCGAATAACACAATGCTAAAAATATAATTTTTTATGTTTTTTGATTCATTATGTGGTATTGATCATGTTATCGTGTAATGCTCGTCAAATGGCTAATTGTGTTTATTGTTAATCATCGAGTCTAGTATCGGTTATTATGTTACCCTTTTTGTCTAATGTTGACCATTGTGTTATGCATTTTGTTTTTTAAAATGAAGGTTTTCGAATAACACAATAATAAGAAATGTAACATGTTAGGATCGTGTATTGAACGAAATACTAACTAAAATATGTGTATACCGAATCAAATAGTGCGGAATCCTATTTGATTGGCGATCCAATCAGTGAGAACGCACGTAGAAACAATTATGGATTGAATCTAAATGTTAAGAACGATTGGTAATCGATCTAGTACGATCTATGAACTTGGAACAGGTTCTTAGAGGTCTCTGGACAGCTAGGGTTACGATTTAGTATGTAGGTTTTCGAAGTGTTATGTTTTTCCACGATTTAAGTGGTCTTTATAGGTTAGGGTTTCTCATTCGGGCGACTGAACCAGTGCGATTGAGTCATGCGGTTGATCCATTCGCATGACTGAGTGTTCAGCCATGCGACTGAACCAATCTCGTGTTACAATCGTGCGACTGATCCAGTCTCCTGGTTCAGTCGTGCGACTAGTTTATTAGCATGAAGTTGTTCATGCGTATGGTCCATTAGCATGGGCCATTCGCATGAGAACTTCATATGACTAAGTTTGAATATGTTTCACAATCATTAATTGACTTAGATCTATTCAAACAACCACAAACCTATATAATTAGTTCAATAAGCGTTATTACATATAAACAATGAAATATTCAACATTATAAGCACAACCACACATTGTATTTCATTAAGTACCCATTCTATTACATATGTGTAAGACAATAAAGACATTTTACATTAAGCTCAGAAACTAATTACACATATATCTACATAAAATTTTTATGTTTCAAGTTTATTATCTATTACTCATAAGATAATTGTGTAATATTAATCAAATCAGAAGATTACACAATGAGATGACAAAATTACACAATGGGTAAACAATTATTTTTTTATATCAACACCATAATCATTTTAAGATTAAAATACTAGTTTCTTATGGTGTATTTTTTATAAAAAAAATTAATATCGTATGTAAAAGTTATAAATGTTTTAAAAAAAGGTGGAACTTTAAAAGGGGGGACATTACTAACTAATTTTGCCCTCAAAACTAATTTGATCAAAATACACATATTAACATCTTAATTATTCTTACACTTTTTAGTTTTAGAACACTTCGTATTTAAATCTTTCTCTAATAAATTTACATCATGCTATGAAATCACAAACCAATTCAATATGATAGATCAATTCAAAACTTGAAAAATAATACGATGTTTTCCAAAATTCACTTTCATGCGGAATTTATATTATACTAATTACCAACTTTTCTATGTATAATGATTTTGTATCTTATGCATTAGGGATTTTCAAAAAAAATTTTGATTTTTCACTCTTAACTCAAATGTTTCATATTTTACAAAGTAACCTATCAAAATTTGATTATTTTTACTTGAAACCCAAAACTATTCTTTTTTTGCAATTTAATCTTATAAAATTATATACTTTCAACTTTAGTCCCCTATATTTTTATATTTTATATGACATTAGTATTATTTTGTATGATTTTATGCCCCCGCAAACACATAGAGCTTAATTCTAGTTCTTTGATCATTTCAAAAATAAAATTCAATCTATTAGAATAGGATATTATCCTTATCTTGCTTTGTCATGGTATAATTGAAAACAATTGTTTGAATTTGCACATGAACCTTTTGGTATATAATACCCAAATCAAAATCATGAAATAATTGTTTAACAATCTATTAGAACTCATGATTTTGTAAAAATTGCAGTCCACGCATAGGTTTTAGAATCAATTTAACAAATTATTCATGTTGGTTGAAAAAATTATCTTCATGAATTTAAAGTTACCCATGGTTATTTTAACCGGATAATGATAAAATAGAATTAAGCTATGATTCTGATAAAATAGAATAAAGTTATGATTTATATCTATAGTCCAGCTTTATAGTTCAACCATTAATAAATTATAATAAAGTTACCCATGATAACTTATTAACATGTTAGTAAGAGTATTCACATTTTAATTTTAATTTTTATTTATATAATTACATTAAAAATAACTAATTTTTCTCTCGTATTTTAATTAAATAATATTTTTAACATATTTATTATTATTTTTTCTCTCTTATCTACTCACAATTACTTCCAAAAATATTTAAAAAATTATAAGAGTTGAACAATTAATCTTTAAATTTACGAATAAACAGTAATATTTTTTCTCTCATCCACTCACAACCACCAAAAACCATACCATATAATTTAAAGATTCTACTCATGTATCTTTAAAGAACAGATGTGAATGCTCTAAAATATTCATCAATTCGATGCCAATTTATATATCATTTTGATCGAAGTTATATTAAATCGTATACATTAGTTGTTAATCGATCATCAAAACGAGATTTCTCACATATCTCAAATCTCAAAAGTAATATAATTTAAAAATTGATATAATCAACAAATCAGTTTTTGATGATTGAATTGATATAATCAACATTACTTTGATACTACAGATTATATTTTGAAACATTGATCAAAACATGAAACCCTAATTATGTATATGTTCAATCATCAAATATAAACAAAGATCAAAACGACAAACTTGTGAGAATAATGATCTTTGACGAAGATGATGATGCCATAATCGAGTGATTCATTTCCGTTATGATGTCTAGAAGGATCAAAGGATGATCTTGAGAGAACAGGTTATTGGTGTATGTTTGGTTATCTCCCTATTGCTCTACTTATAACATCTAAAAGAAAATCCTAATTATAATTATGAGGTATTTCAATCAGATAACCCCATCATATTATTATGGATTAATTATATTATTTAGTTAAACTTATTTAAATGATCCGTAGGTCACATAATACGAGTTACTTTTAAAAGTGTCCTAATTGTACGGTTTACACCTTCCCATAGGAGTGAGTAAGGTCCGAAACCCTTCATGTCATGCAGGTATAGGTAGAAATAGAAAAGACTAGTTAGGAGTTGAATATAAATGAGATTCCACAGGATAAGAAAAATATGCATTTGGGATTCATAATTTTCTCTCTTTATGTAGGGATAAATTATTGATTGTCATTTTCGGTTTATTTTGATTTTGTGTTTTATAGGTGTTAGTTTGGTTCTACACCTATTAAATTGGTTCTAAGGGCTTATTGACTTATAATTATTGTAAATTTAAGTTAACAGGATGGTATTTAGGAGATTTATTGTTTAAAAAGAATACATGTTATATTGTATAGCAAAGAAATTAGATTAAATATAATGTAATCTGGTTTTTAACATTGATTCTACCAGTTAGATGGATAGATGATTGTTTTAGTACACAGTTTGGTTTTTAAAACATTTACCTATAACCCACCCTCTGTGATCACATCCTTAATCGTGCAATCGATGTTGCGAATATAAAGAACGTGCAATGTAGGTAAAGGACGTACGTGACTAATCTAACAATTTCACATTACTTTGCATGTTCTCGGTCGTTAAGTCACATTCACAAGACAAAAATACATCTTTTAAAGTGCTTTTATTCATGTTAAATAATTAAGAACTTGTTGTAATGTATTTGAAAATTGTCAAAGTCAAGATTCATGTTGATAAAATCATAAAATGCTAGTCCTTCGTTCGTTTTTCACTCACGTTGTGGGTCCTTATATGGCTTAGGAGGTGGGAGTCGTTCTGGGCTTCTTACGTTTCATGAGTTTTCACATCAAGGTTTTTTTTATATTATTTTACAGGATTATCTATTATGTTTTCTCATTTTCTATGTGGTCGTCCTTGTTTTTTTCTAGTTTTTCCATTCAACTCAGAGGAAAAAAAGAGAAATAGGATGGTGAACCCTGGTGAAAAAAACCAGATGAGGAATTGTTTTTTCTCACCAAATTTCGTGATTCCTACACTGTATGCCCTTATGTACAACAAAATGTATTACATCGATGGATGCCTTGATTTTGGGCTACTTCATAGGGTTGTGCATCAGGGCAAGACTGGACCAATAATAACTAACATGAAAACAAACCACGAACCCTAACTCGAATACCATTAAGATATAAGACTGAAGACTAGACAATAACAGACTCAATTAGTCTTGTAGGTTTGGGCTGAATCACCAGGGTTGGACCTTGGATTGGGCCTTGTATTGGGCCTGAAGGAAAACAATTGGGCCAGTTTAATAAACCCAGCTAATGTTACTATTGCATTCACTTTGTTATCATTCATCACTTTTAAATTTCCTTTATGGGACCAACCGTCAGTATCCCATATGATTTATTTTATTCGTATAAATGAATTCCGCGTGTAAGATTCTACTTCAATGAACCACACATGTAACATTAACAAGATATGCTCCAAATATAGGATAAATAAACATAACAAATTTACAAGAAAATTCTACATTTATGTTTTTTAAGCTAACTAGAAGGGTGTTCGTGCAATGCGGCGGGTGATATTTTACATCCGCTACGTGTTTATAATATTTTATTATTATTATAGTATTTTTATAAAAGTCTATTATGTTTTTTCTAAACTAGAATTTTGATTCTTGCAAACCCAAAAATATAATTCTAAACAATCGAAATTCAAGGATGTACATACATTCGAAAATTAATAAACGAAACGAAGAGTTGGGTCAGTTGGTTGTGGGTTGTGTTTGAACCGTCGAAACAACAAAAACAGAACTCCATGGGACATGGACTGTGAAAGCCATTAAGTGTTCATCATTTGTTAAACTTTCAAAAATTACTTATTTTTTTCATTAATCACACACACCACTTTTATTAACAAATACTAATAATGCGTATAGCAATAAGATAAACAAATATCAATTTAACTTACACATTCTGAACATCATAAATTATTACACATGAATTTCAATCGAGCCACATACAACTTCTGAAGTAGCTGAAACCTATTATTTACACTCATTAATCGTAACGTCATCAAACGATCTTCACCCATTTCGCCACACTTGGTACCCCCGTATTCACCGCAAACAACATATAGTACCCCGGCGGTGCAACCCTCCCGTGGCGTGGCGCCCTACACGCAACCCTATACGACCCCGGCCCAACCGGAACCGCAGCGGACACGTCTAACTTCACCAACCGTTGCCCCTGCGAGAACGAATGCGTAGCAAAAGGCGCGCTCGCAATATTAACCTCAACAATCCCCACCACAGGCAGCTCCACACTCACAAGCACATCAAAACCGCTAGCATAACTTATCTTCTCCGGCACTTGAAGGATCACGGGCCGGATATTGGCCTTCTCGGGCAACAAATACTCCGGCGAAAAGGCCTCGATCCTCAACTCCGTGGGGAACTCCGCATCAAACTTATAGAAATAATGCGGGTTGCTCCCGGCGAGCAAAACCCGCCCGTCCGGAAGCAAATTAGCGGTGGAATGATACATCCTGGGGACGGAGCCAGGGTTGAGCGTCATAAAGCGCAAACCCCTAGGCTCGTCGGGCCTATACAAAAGCGGGTACAAACAGGGGTTTGAGGCCATCTCAAACCCCTGCGTACCCGCTTGAGCTCCGTTAATGATTAAAACATCACCGGTCGGAAGCATGACCATGTCGCCCATGATCCGACCGAAGGGCATGTCCTCCATCTCCCAGTTCGGGTCGGGCCCCATGGCGTCGATCCGACCGCAACTACCACGAGCGGGCCTGTCCGTACTCCTCTCAATAAAGCTCCATAATCAGCTCCACCGCATACCACAATGCTCGCAACAGAATAAGACTCTTTTTCTGTTAACGCCAGCATAACAGAAGACCCCGCCGAAGGGTAGTTCCTGGGGCCCCCTAGCAACCTTGGGTAATGCTTCAACACAAGGTTTGTTGTATAGTCATACAACACAGCTCGATTATTCGAAAACACAAACAAATGGCCGTTGGGAAGAAGATGAACATATGGGTACAGATTATCCATTTGGGCATCTTCGGTTTCAGCAAGAAACGGGAACTCCACCGCGCCGCCGCCCTGCCTCGCCGGAAAAAACTCTACGGTACTCGTCGCTCGGCCACCGACGATGATCACCGACCCGTCGGGTAGTATCTGATTAGTGGAGTACCATCTTCCGTTAGCCAAACGAAGGTCGTCCAATTCCACCCAATCGCAATTCTCGGTGGTGTCGCACGGGGTCAATTTACGTATCTTGTTGACGCCGTCGCGGTCCCCGCCGGTGTGGAGGAGGGTGCCGTCGGGCAGGAACTGCCCGGAGGAGCACCAGGTGTCGGTGAGGATGGTGAGTGGTCGTAGTTCGCCGGTGGTGGGGTTGAAGAGGGCGGAGTGGGCGTAGCAGCGGTGGGGGTCTGACCGGCAGTGGGGTCGGGGGAGGTGTAATTGTGTGGGGCCGATGTGGGTGCGGTCGAGGAGGACGACGGTGTTGAAGCGGGTGACGGCGGTGTGCATGGTGGCGATGCCGGCGTTGGGTAGCAGGAGGTCCCACGCGCCGGGGAGGGCGGCGCGTGAGGCGGCTGTGAACAATGAAAGAAGGAGGTGGAGGAGAAAGTGGGGTGGGGTCATGTTTGTGTTTGTGTTTGTGTATGTGTAGAAAGAACAAGTGAAGTGGACTTGCGTATAGTATGTATGTGTGTGTGTTTTATCAATTATTGAAACGTAAAGGGGAGAGGATTTTGTTGGTAAGTGGATGATGGATGATTTATTTTGTGATGCTTGCTTGGATGATACTTTATGAAAAAGATAAAAGGTTATTCTAGTAACATAATAATTAAAGGGACACTTAATTTTATTTTTGTCAAATTTTGGTTAAAAGATTTTAATAACATGATAATAAAAGTTATTCTAATAACATAATAATTAAAAACTTAAACCGTTATGGAGTTTAGGTTAATTTTGGACGTCCAAAACACTTTACAATTAATCCTGGTAGTGTCAAGTAGGCAGTTGAGGTAGGATCCAACGGTTTTCAAATTTATTCCCATGTGCAGATACCCACATTCCATTTTTATAGGAGATTCAACTACGGTTTGGTTATGTTGCCATCTTTACCTAACCATGTTCCTAATAAATCGAAGTTGTTTGTTGTTGTTGTGGAGATCATGGGTGTTATGCAGATGGAGATCATGGGTTTGCTTAGTGTAATAACCGATTTTTGGCCTTGAGTAAGTGTGTGTATATATACACCCATCGAGAATGACCGGTGGTGTGTTTTTATATTGCCACAGCAAAAGATTATAATACTAGAGGGATTGCTGCCAAATCGAAAACTGCATATGTGTGTTTCTTCATCCTTCTTCATGTATCCACTTGATGTTGTATCTTATTATAACATTGTCCTTTAATTCTTCATCTTATTCTGCAGGTTGAACCCAAAGTGCTCGGACCGGAGATTAATGATGAGGTAACTTTGATGTATATTACATGTTTTCTCACGGTTCGAAATAAGATTGATATTAATCATCATATAGTTGGTGTCACTAAATGCAGACGGTCACTCCCTTTTTGACAAAGAACACAAATCTCTTCCTTTAGTTTTCTATGATTCACCACAATATTGGGTGGAGAAAATAGTTTTTTTGTCACACCCTCAAAATTCACGTGCAAAGTTTTACCGCGAGGCGTGTGAACAAACCAGGATCACAATCAATAGTTACTTAGAACGACTCTATATGTCACATTTAAAATAAAATCAACCAAAGTTCAAACTTTAAAACCATGCGAAAGCGTTTTGTAAGTAAAAAAAACCCAAAGTGTATAAATATATAATATGGCAAAACACGGGCCAAACCAAATGAGAAAACATTAATAATTATAAACCAACAAAGATGTCTTTTAAACGGAGTCTTAATATGCATGATGAACCGTGCAGTGCTCCTAACGACAAGCGAAGTTAACAACCTGAGAATAGCATACTAAAAATGTCAACACAACGGTTAGTGAGTTCAAGAGCTGGCGTTTAAATATAAACAAGTTAACAGTTGTGATATATAAGCAGTGTATTGTAACATATAGCTAGTCTATTAACAATAAATATTAATTTATAGTGATTTCGCAATTGAAGGTGACTGTGATAAGTTGTTGCCTCCTGTCACGACTTAACAGGTCGTGACAATGTTCAATAGGACAAATTGCACCCGGTTGACCTTGAGTCACACAGGTAGGGCTCGTCAGACCCAGTAGTACTACCCAAGTTTCCCCGTTATTCAATATTAACAATTCAAAAGTGTGAGGACTTTTCCAAAGTAAACAACACTACATTAATATTATACACAACTTAAATACATATAAAACGTTTGTAATTTACCAGTATGCTATCTCCCCCAAAAGAGGTTAAGTAAAGAGTGGGGCACGAACTCACCTGATATGTGAAATGAATACTTAGGGTTTACTTGAAAGAAAGAGTGGACAGACAACCTTCAGAGGTTACCTAGATCATATAAGTACATGAGTACGTGTAAACAGAGAACATGTAGAACCCTAAGCACACTACAAGCAAACACTCAAGGTTTCAGAAAACAAACACGTTTGACTCAGTTGACCCGTTTGACCCGTTGGTGACATTATGTGTTGTAAACCATTTAAGCAAGCATACTCATACATCATACATGGTGTAACACCCGGTTATTTTTAAAAGACAATATATAAAGAATAAAAGCAAGAAAGGCAATAAAGTCCAAGTGGAGGGACTAAAAGTGTCCAAAAAGGACAAAACTTTCAAAAGTTGGTGTAAAGGTGGGCATGGCCACCCACCCTCACTTCACATCACCACTACTTTCTGTGTTAGAGAGAGAGACAAGGGAAGAAGAGCAGAACTTTGGATTTTTGAAGAAGAAGTGAACGAATTCAAGGTAAGATATCGTGGTTTTTATGTGTTTATGACGGGTTTTTATCCCGGTTATGTTTTTATGTGCTTATGTGTTGTGAATGTGCTCGGATGCGTGTGTGTGGTGTTGTTTCTAGGTGTTTGAGCTCTTTGCAAGCGGGTTAAAAGGAAGAACACCCAAGTTGCACCAGGTGAGTTCTAGACCCCGGTTTTTACTTGTTTTCAAACATCTTTAGGGCTGAAAATGTGTTTAAATGATCTCTATAATGTTTGAGTATGTATGCCCGTATGTATTGTGCATGACTGGATGTGATTCCTGTATGCTTATAGGTTATTCATGTTTAAAATAGCCACATTAAGCTTAGAACAGATGGATTTGAAGATTGGGTTGAAAACATACTGGAAACATATTGAATAGAAGGTCCATGCACCTAGATAAGGCTCATGTGCCTGAAAATGCCTTAGAAAGATTTAAGTGTAATCCATGCGCCTGAATAGTAGCCCATGCGTCTGAACAGTAGCCCATGAACCTAATATTACCTTAGAAATGTCTAAGTACAGCCCATGCGCCTGAACAATGGCCCATGCACCTGGAAATGTTAGCCGGACGACTAAGTGTAGGGCCATGCGCCCCAATAGTGCCCATGCGCCCAAGCGGCTCATGCGTTTATGTGTTCATGCGCGCAAATAGTGCCCATGCGCCTGAATAGTTCATGTGCCTAAAGTGAAAAATGTTTAAGTCTTGGCTGATGCGCCTACATAATGATGAAACGCCCGAACAGGGCTCATGCGCCCAAATAGTTCCCATGCGCCCAAATAGTTCCCATGCGCCTAAGCACTTAGAATATTTTACAGAATTTTCTGGGAGTCTGTGCTTTAGGGTTTTAACCGAGGTTGACTAAAGGCTTATTAATGATGATGTTCCATGCATGATATGATTACTTATGATTGCTCCTTATTATTGTTATTGCTATTATTATTATTATTACTTATAGTATGTGACTTTACGTGGTATGTTATTATCGTAACGTAAAGTATATCGTAATAATAAAGTGAAAGAGTAATAAAGAAAAGAAGAGGAACATTAATTAAAATGTTAACAAGTCTTGCAAGCTTACAGGAGGTACACGACCATGTTGTCGTTAGCTCAACTGTGCTGCGGGTTAGCTACCCTATTATGCACACAGGGTCAATCAATTGAGATTGGCAGGACCTTTGTAGCGTGCCCTGGGTGATTGGGTTGGCCTTGTACATAGTACACAGAACCCTTTTGAGGGATACAGTTGACCCTCTCGGGGGATATAGTTGACCCTTTTGAGGGATACAGTTGACCCTTCCGAGGGATATAGATGGCCCATCACCTGTTTTCCATCGCGCATATAGTTGGGGTATTGCTCATTGGTCCATACAGAAAGTGAAACATCAAGATAAAAGTTTACACAACAGACAAGGCATACAGTAAAGAGAACGAACAGTACTTGTTCATATAGTTAATGTGTGCTCGCATATACAGTACAGAGTTGTATTTTACAGAAAAGAGTATTTTCATATACAACATATAGAAAGTATTTATTACTTTAAAACTAGAGCTCACTCAACAACGCTGACTTTTATAAATTTTCAGTTGGCAGGTAATTATTGCTGAGGATGGCACGAGGGTGAAGCCACTCGGCAGGGAAAGACTGACATCCATTCGTATTTTATGTTGCTGTTGTTTTGTAATGCAGTAAAACAATTCTTTTGTAATCAGTTAAGTGATGATGTATTGCTCAACAACAGTGGTTTAAATGAAATGAATGGTTTTTGATAAATTATTTTCGCTGCATAAGTTTGTATAATTATAATGTTTAATGTTTTAACTGTTGTGATTGACCAACTGTGAGGTTTCCGGGAACGGGGCCTTACACATGGTTAACATTCAAATGGATCACATGTATGCTACATTAACCAGGTATATTACTTAGATCATCATACTACCAAGTATCATACAAGTCATGCGAATCTAAAACACTAACATGTCCATCAGTTATAACATAACTAACACGCCACACAAAGATCAAATCACGCACTACATGCCATGTGAAGCTACTCATGACTTCACATCCTAAACCCTACCAATCCTACTAAGTAGGGGCCTCAGATTCGCACGCGTGTATGATGATCACAATCATATTCATTAAGCATGTTCATTGCATTCAACATACACCACAATAATCAATTTCCAGTCCCAAACATGATGTCTTAACTACTAACCAACATCAACATCATACATGATAATCAAGTCCATACATCACCCATGATTATCCAAGCATCCCATACAACTAAATTAACATGTTCTATCACATTAGAAATCATCCATGAACATACTAACATGCTCCTAATATCCCAAACATGCTCAAACTATCATCTTTCAAACTTTGTGCAATTAAAGTTTCCCTTCTGGGAAAGTACATTCTAAAATCTATCGAACACCCAATGTATTCATGATTCACTAATAATACACCAATTCAAGTTCATATCAACATCTAAGCATGATCAACAATACCCAATCATCATAGTCCATCAATCATTCAATATCAAAAGTTTCTACTTTTGGCAAACCATAAACTACAACTTCCATTCCAAGGTTTCTAGCATTCATATCAACAATCTAACACCTTAACCTTATCCTAAACACATCAACAACATCAATCCATCATCAAATCATCATGTCATGAAAATAAAGTTACTATTACTAGTAACCTATGAACACCAACTTCAATTCATCAATTTCTTGCAAGATCAATGTAACCTAGCATTCATACAACCTACTAACTATCATACATTCATCAAACAATCATCAATCTCACATAATCGCATCAATTTCGAATTAGGGTTTGTCTTGGATTAAAGTTCATGATCAATTCATCAAACACGTATCATTCTTGCATAATCAACGTTAAACAACATGTATACTATCTAACTAACATACTAACATCATCAAACAACATCAATTTCGACATCATGAACACCCATTCACAAATTAGGGTTCAGCCAACATGAAAAATCCCACAAAAACTATCAAAACTAACCTTAGTTCTTACAAAGGAACACGATTTGATGTTGCTAACTTGTTGTATGACTTGAAACCGAACCAAAATCGCAGCCAATTGCTTGTTCATGGTCGAATTCGCAAAGGGAGCGGGTGTGAGGGGTGGAATCGCGGCTGAAGGTGTGAGGGATTAGGGTTTGGATTGTTTTATTTCTTTTAACTTTGCATAATTACCATTTAAACCCTTGTAATTTGTATTTTATAAAATTTAAGCTTTTAAACTCTTTGTAAAGTGTTTTTAACTTAATAATATAAAGACATAAACTAATGATAATCATTATATATTTTATCTTTATAAAAACACAAGACATACGAATTAATAGGCACGTTTTCACGTTACACGATTAATTTTTCACAAAGAACATTTAAAACATGCAAACAGATAAACATAATACCATAATCACATAATCAGTTAGATTATCATTAACTTAACATTGTTAATTATTATTGGGTCACCAACGTTAAACGATAACTAGTGTGTGCTTACGACACGTGTATGCAAGACTCAACGGAACTAACGGAGTTTGGTAACGGAAATTTATCGAATGTTACATTATCCCCATGTTTAAAGAATTTTCATCCCGAAAATTGCGTTACATGGTAAGAGTGTTCCATCACTGGTTTACTGCATTGGCACACAGAAACCGAAATCGAGTGAGTTTTGGATGAGTTGTCACATCATCCCTATGTTGAAAGAAATTTCGTCCCGAAATTTTAAAATCAATACCTTCGTCTGCTGGCATCGTCTTTTCGAATAGTTGAGGGTACTTAAGCTTCATTTGATCTTCTTGTTCCCATGTGAATTCCGGTCCACGTCATGAATTCCAACGGATTTTGACTATGGGTATCTTGCTTTGCTTAAGTGTTTTCACCTCACGGTCCATCACCTCGACTGGTTCTTCAATAAAACGCAATTGTTCATCCACTTGAACTTCTTCTAGTGGTACGCCCATTGTTTCATCAGTTAGGCACTTCTTTAGGTTTGACACGTAAAATACATCGTGGATTCCACTTGGCGAATCAGGTAGGGCTAGGCGATAGGCCACTGGACCTATTCTTTCCACTATTTCAAATGGTCCAACGTACCTCGGATTTAGCTTCCCTCGCTTGCCAAACCGAACTACGCCTTTCCATGGTGAGACTTTCAACAAAACCTTGTCACCAACCTGAAACTCTAAAGGTTTCCGTCTCTTATCAGCATAACTCTTTTGTTTGTCTCGCGCTACAGCCATACGGTTTTGTATCTGCACAATCTTCTTGGTTGTCTCATGAATTAACTCGGGACCTGTTAGCTGACTATCACCAATTTCCATTCAGCAAACTAGTGATCTACATTTTCTCCCATACAGCGCCTCGAAAGGTGCTACCTATATGCTAGTATGATAACTGTTGTTATAAGAAAACTCCACCAATGGCAGGTGAATTTCCCAGTTATTCCCGAAGTCAATCACACAAGCACGTAGCATATCCTCCAACGTTTGTATGGTACGCTCACTCTGACCATCCGTCTGTGGATGATAAGCAGTACTCATATCTAATCGTGTACCCAAAGATTTCTGCAATGATTTCCAGAAATGTGACGTGAAACGAGCGTCGCGGTCGGAAATAATTGAGGTCGGTACACTGTGTCTCGAAATGATCTCTTTAAGGTACAGTCGGGTTAATTTCTCCATCTTATCAGTTTCCTTAATTGCAAGGAAATGAGCAGACTTTGTCAATCGATCCACAATAACCCATATCGTGTCACAACCGGTATTAGTCCGGGGTAACTTAGTAATAAAATCCATGGAGATTTGTTCCCATTTCCACATTGCTATCTCGGGTTGCTGCAACAGTCCGGATGGTTTTTGGTATTCCACCTTTACTTTCGAGCAGGTCAAACACTTGCTCACATACGTAGCTACATCCGCCTTCATGTTAGGCCACCAGTAGTATGCCTTTAGGTCATGGTACATCTTGTCGGATCCGGTATGTATAGAATACTTGGATTTGTGCGCCTCACTCATAACTAAATCCCTTAGATTTCTATAGACAGGCACCCAAAGTCTATCCATGAAATACCGAATTCCATCCTCCTTCACCACTAGTTGTTTATCAATTTCCTTAACGACTCAGAACCAACATTTTCCACTTTTAAGGCTTCTATATGTGCCTCCTTAACTTGTTCGGGCAGTTGGGTACTGATAGTAAGTTGTAAAGCTCGCACCCGTATAGGTTTAGCTATTTCCTTCCGGCTTAAGGCATCAACAACCACATTCGCCTTTCCCGGATGATACTTGATAGCACAATCATAGACGTTTAGTAGTTCCACCCAACGTCGTTGCCTTATATTCAACTCCTTTTGCTCGAAGATATGTTGAAAACTCTTGTGATCGGTGTAGATAGTGCACTTGGTACCGTACAAGTAATGTCTCCAGATCTTAAGGCAAAAACTACTGCACCTAATTCTAAGTCATAGGTGGTATAGTTCTTCTCATGAACCTTTAGTTGTCTCGAGGCGTAGGCTATCACCTTTTCTCGTTACATCAAGACACAACCCAATCCTTGAATGGATGCATCACAATACACCACGAAATCATCTGTTCCCTCTGGCACTGCTAATACCGGGGCACTACAGAATTTTTGTTTATACAATTGAAAAGCCGATTCTTGGCTCTCAATCCATTTGTATGTCGTTCCTTTGTGAGTCAAGGCCGTGAGAGGTTGTGCGATCTTAGAAAATCCTTCTATGAATCGTTGGTAATATCCTGCTAATCCCAGAAATTGTCTTATCTCACTCGGCGTTATGGGTGTAGTCCAATTCTTTATCGCCTCAGTTTTGGCACGATCAACATGTATCCCTTTCCCATTAACAATATGACCTAGAAATTGCACTTCTCCTATCCAAAAGTCACACTTTGAGAATTGACATACAGCTACTCATTCTTCAATAGTTCTAAGATCATTCGTAAGTGCTCTTCATGATCCTCCTTGGTCCTAGAATATATCAGTATATCATCGATAAACACAATGACGAACTGATAGAGATAGGGTTTGCACACGCGGTTCATGAGGTCCATGAACATAGCATGTCCATTAGTCAACCCAAAAGGCATGGCCAATAACTCATAATGACCATAACGAGTACAAAACGCAGTCTTGGGAATGTCTTCTTCTCGGACTCTAAGTTGATGATAACCGGATCTCAAGTCAATCTTCGAATAATAGCTTGATCCCTGAAACTGATTAAACAAGTTGTCGATACGAGGTAAAGGGTATCGGTTCTTGACTATTACTTTGTTTAACTCCTTATAATCGATGCACATCCGGAATGTGCCATCCTTCTTCTTAACAAAAAGAACAGGGGCTCCCCACGGTGATGTGCTAGGTCGAATAAAGCCCTTATCTAAAAGCTCCTGAAGTTGTGATGACAACTCTTGTAGTTCGTTGCTAATCGATAAGGTGCCCTAGCAATCGGGGCTGCGCCGGGAGTCAACTCAATTTGGAATTCCACTTGGCGGTGAGGTGGTAATCCAGGAAGATCCTCTGGGAACACCTCTGGAAAGTCGCGCACTATGGGAACATCCTCCATTCTCCTTTCTTCTGCTTGCTTATAGGTTACGAGTGCTAGATTAGCCAAACGACCCTTTCGCAATAAATTTTGGGCTTTCATGTATGAGATGATGCCTATCACAGCACCACTCCTATCACCTCTGACTGTAAGGATTTCGTCACCTACATGAATTCGTATGATCTTCTCATGACATATGACTTCCGCTTGCTTGCTAGAGAGCCAATCCATGCCTATCACAACATCAAAACTCCCTAGCGTAACAGGCATAAGATCTATAGAGAAAGTATGACCGATAAGTTCTACCTTACAATCTTTAAGGATATGCGTTACATGGATCTGTTTACCGTCGGCTAATTCTATGGTGTATTTAGGTTCTAAGGCAGAGGGTATATCACTCAAAAGACTACAAAACAAAACTTTAAGGACACGAAACTCCTATCAGCTCCAGTATCGAATAGTACCATAGCAAAACAACCATTATCAGAGAACCTGCCAGTAACAGTTGTGGGGTCATTTAGAGCCTCACCTGAGCCAATGACGAAGGCTCTCCCTTTGGCTCCATCTTTGTTGCTGCCATTACCAATACCATTGCCACCATTGTTGTTGTTACCGTGGTTGTTGTTATTGTGGCCATTGCCATTATTGCCATTACCGTCACTGTTATCTTTCCTCTCCACCAGTTCCTCCTCGCCGGGTTCCTCCTCGGGATCCTCCTCCTCAGGGTCCTCTGCAGGAGCAGGAGCTATGGCAATCTGAAGCGCTGCCAATTGAGCTTCTAAAATAGCAATTATGTTATCGGCTACTACATCCCGCTGTTCACGAGTAGTTACGCATCCTCTAAGTGCTATAAGACCGTCTTCCATGTGGTGACACCCATTTAGGGTCTTCCCGTGTCGCTCCTCGAGTTCATCCATTTGATGTCGTAGCTTGTACACCTCGTGCTGCAGTGTACAAACATCACTCGTGAGTCGCCTGACTCGTTGTTGCTCAGTATCCAGTGCAGCCACCAGTGCAGCAATTAGTTGCTCATTGGACTGCACCGTCCGTGGGAGTGAAGGCATTAGTTGATCGGCATTTGCTCCTAGTCCTGGGCCTTGGGACAGGTACGCGCTCCTTATACATTATATGATCAACGAACCTGGGGTAGAAACTCCAGTCTCATGGGGGGTCACGCTCCATCAGTGCAAAAGGTTGATCCCAATCGATCTCTCATCGAGGATAAGCTAGTCGGGTCCATTGTCGGGTACAGGTGCGGGAGGTGGGGATTCAGATCGTGAAGGTGATACAGGTCGCTTACCCGGAGTTCTCGATGACGATGCCATGCTGCAGAGAGTGTGACGTGTATGCCAATGAGTATACAGTAAAGGAAAATAAGGCACATGTAACTAACTAACTATGTGCGGTTATAGTCTAGTGTGTATGGAACCTAGTTCCCTATAACCAATGGCTCTGATACCAATCTGTCACACCCTCAAAATCCACGTGCAGAGTTTTACCGCAAGGCGTGTGAACAAACCAGGATAACAGTCAATAGTTACTCAGAACAACTCTATATGCCATATTAAAATAAAATCAACCAAAATTCAAACTTTAAAACCATGCGGAAGCGTTTTGTAAGTAAAGAAACCCAAAGTATATAAATGTATAATATGGCAAAACACGCGCCAAACCAAATGAGAAAACATTAATAATTATAAACCAACAAAGATGTCTTTTAAATGGAGTCTTAATATGCATGATGAACCCATGCAGTGCTCCTAATGGCAAGCGAAGTTAACGACCTGAGAATAGCATACTAAAAATGTCAACATAACGGTTGGTGAGTTCAAGAGTTGGCGTTCAAATGGATCACATGTATGCTATATTAACCAGGTGTATTACTTAGATCATCATACTATCAATTATCATACAAGTTATGCGAATCTAAAACATTAACATGTCCATCAGTTATAACATAACTAACACGCCACACAAAGATCAAATCACGCACTACATGCCATGTGAAGCCACTCACGACTTCACATCCTAAACCCTACCAATCCTACTAAGTAGGGGCCTCAGATTCGCAAGTGTGTATGATGATCACAATCATATTCATTAACCATGTTCATTGCATTCAACATACACCATAATAATCAATTTCCAGTCCTGAACATGATGTCTTAACCACTAACCAACATCAACATCATACATGATCATCAAAGTCCATACATCACCCATGATTATCCAAGCATCCCATACGACTAAATTAATATGTTCTATCACATTAGAAATCATCCATGAACATACTAACATGCTCCTAATATTACAAACATGCTCAAACTATCATCTTTCAAACTTTGTGCAATTAAAGTTTCCCTTTTGGGAAAGTACATTCTAAAATCTATCGAACACCTAATGTATTCATGAATTCACTAATAATACACCAATTCAAGTTCATATCAACATCTAAGCATGATCAACAATACCCAATCATCATAATCCATCAATCATTCAATATCAAAAGTTTCTACTTTTGGCAAACCATGAACTACAACTTCCATTCCAAGGTTTCTAGCATTCATATCAACAATCTAACACCTTAACATCATCCTAAACACATCAACAACATCAATCCATCATCAAATCATCATGTCATGAAAATAAAGTTACTATTATTAGTAACCTATGAACACCAACTTCAATTCATCATTTTTTGCAAGATCAATGTAACCTAGCATTCATACAACCTACTAACCATCATACATTCATCAAACAATCATCAATCTCACATAATCGCATCAGTTTCGAATTAGGGTTTGTCTTGGATTAAAGTTCATGATCAATTCATCAAACACATATCATTCTTGCATAATCAACGTAAAACAACATGTTTATTATCTAATTAACATACTAACATCATCAAACAACATCAATTTTGACATCATGAAAACCCATTCACGAATTAGGGTTCGGCAAACATGAAAAATCCCACAAAAACTATCCAAACTAACCTTAATTCTTGCAAAGGAACACGATTTGATGTTGCTAACTTGTTGTATGACTTGAAACTGTACCAAAATCGCAGCCAATTTCTTGTTCTGGTCGAATTCGCAAAGGGAGGGGGTGTGAGGGGTGGAATCGCAGCCGAAGGTGTGAGGGATTAGGGTTTGGGTTGTTTTATTTCTTTTAACTTTGCATAATTACCATTTAAACCCTTGTAATTTGTATTTTATAAAATTTAACCTTTTAAACTCTTTGTAAAGTATTTTTAACTTAATAATATAAAGATATAAACTAATGATAATCATTATATATTTTATCTTTATAAAAACACAAGACATACGAATTAATAGGCACGTTTCCACGTTACGCGATTAATTTTTCACAAAGAACATTTAAAACATGCAAACAAATAAACGTAATACCATAATCACATAATCAGTTAGATTATCATTAACTTAACATTGTTAATTATTATTAGGTCACCAACGTTAAGCGCCAACTAGTGTGTGCTTACAACATGTGTATGCAAGACTCAACGGAACTAACGGAGTTTGGTAACGGAAATTTACCGGATGTCACATTTTTTGTTGTTCAACACCAAAGTTGATGATTTGTTGGTATTATGTAACTTGGATGGAATGTTGTGTGTTTGTGTAGAGAATACCAATGAATTGGTCATTTGGAATCAAACTAGTGTGCACCGAAAGTTGCCAATCTCCAAAAACTATGGTCTATATGATACACCTATCGATGCACTTGGGTTCTTCGTTGCCTCGTATAATGAGTACAAGGTGTTGCACATAGAACACACGGGTGCGGGTGATCCAAACCTTACATGCATTCTTTGTTTTCTGATTCTTGGCAGAACATCAAACTTATGCAAGACTACCATTACTTTGCCCCGTGCTATGATTGGTCAATGGGTACTCTTTCTGGAGATTGTTCTTATCCTTTGGTCCTTTATGGTGAAAGAACAATAAACCAAAAAAGTTGTCATATATATATATATGTATGTATATATGTATGTATGTATATATATATATATATATACATGTATATATACATGTATATACATATATATATGTATATATACATGTATATATATACATACATATATACATACATGTGTGTATATATATATATATATATGTGTGTGTGTGTGTGTGTATATATATGTATATATATATGTATCTATATATATATATGTATGTATATACATACATATATATATATACATATATATATATATATACATACATACATAGATACATACATATATATATATATATATATATATATGTATGTATATTATATATATATATGTATGTATGTATATATATACATGTATATATACATATATATACATATATATGTATATATACATGTATATATATACATACATATACATACATGTATATATATACGTATATATATATACATATATATATATATATGTATATATGTATATGTATATATATACATGTAATATACATATATGTATATATATCCATACATACATAATATATATATGTATGTATTATATATATACATAGGTGCACGGGTGGATGACGGCGTGTGGTCACATCTAGTGAAGGGTCGAGATGGTGTGACAAGTGCGGACACAAACACACGGGGAATGTAGATTGGGGACCAATGTCTGTTTCCATTGTGGAAGAACGGACATGTGGCGAAGAACTACGTGTGAGGAGGTGTTATTCTTGTGGTGAGGAAGGCCACATGAGTAGGGATTGCAAGAAGCCGATGGCTGAAGGTTCGGGATTGAAAGAAGCCTGTCACACCCCCGCTAAGAGCGGAAACACGGGGGGCGTAACGAGACGGGATTCGTCATTACACATGGTAAGCGATCGAGATGCAATAATAATAATGATGACAAGCGTGTCATGACGACACCCGACAACAAGGGGACTTGTGTCGTGTTTAGTCAGTATTCACGACAACATAGCCATAGGCATAAACATGATATAAGATAAACATAGATATTAACATCGTATGCAATTCCCACAACCCGGGAACAAGTTACAAAGTGTAATGTTGTTTGAAACAGATACAACAATTGTTTTCAAAAGACCAAGTTTAGCCACAAAATGCATCCTAGGGTCTCCACTAAGGCAGCACACCTAGATCTTCAGTTAGCATGATCACCTGAAAAGATATGCTCAAAATGGTCAACAAAATTGTTGGTGAGCTCGTAGGTTTAAATGTAAATAAGTATTGATGCTGTATAAAGTTGTTGCAGAATACCATGCATACAGTTATAAGTAAGCAAAATCACATGACATGAGCTTTACAACCAAACCTAACAACGTACACAAAGAATCTTGTTGGAATATATTCACCCAAGGCCCGTTCCTGGCATCTGTTGGTACTAACTAGTATACCAACACGAGGGTGGGGGTGTCAACCCAAGTAGTACTACCAATACCTATCTGTCGGTTCCCACACTGGAATTAAATGTTTGTAAGAAAGAACCACAAAACAGACTCAAGCATGTATCATATAAGTACCCACAAAACAGTAGCACGTTGATTCCAAGTATGTAAATTGTATGTATGTTGTACAACATAGAAAACGGGCGAGCATACTTTTCCCCCATGTTTGTAAATGTTTGTAAAGTAGTATAAGCATAAAAAGGGGCCACGAAACTCACATGTTAAGTGGTAAGTATGAATGATCAAGATTCCAAACAGTTGAATGCAATGAACAGTCAAACACCTATTGATAGTTATTGTTAAGCATTAATGATATGTGTAAAGCGTATAATAATGTTTTGTCGGTTCGGGTTGTATCGGTTCGGTTGTGGGTAGCACACACACAAACGGACGCACGTATCAGATCTTATGTAGATCCAAGTACTAAGAGTAGTCGTCATTGCTAATGACATCAGTATAAAGATCCCATTGTTATAAAAGATAGTACTTGTTAAGTATTTGTAGTTCCAAATGGGTTGTCGATAATTGTAAAATGTTAGGTTGATTTCAATTGAAATAGTATGTGCATGTTGATAGCGTTGACTTTAATCTTTGTGGTCAAGCAATGACACTTTTACTGATGTTACCTTATCATCATCAGACGTTCAAGAAGGGAA
The DNA here is from genome assembly GCA_025506515.1 of Flaveria trinervia. NCBI lineage: Eukaryota > Viridiplantae > Streptophyta > Magnoliopsida > Asterales > Asteraceae > Flaveria > Flaveria trinervia. Next base: position 25,246,132 of record CM046448.1, read on the forward strand.
TGCACACACACAGCATCATCAACCACACAACAGGACCAGACGCTCGACTTAACACTCCTTTCGTACGAATCAACCTTCAATCATACAAAAATCAGCTTCATTGGCACGATTGGACATTCATTCGTACGACTGGCATTCAGTCGTACCACACAACACCCAATCGCACGACTTAACCTCCATACGCACGAATCAACCTTCATTCGTACGAATCAGCTTCATTCATACGAATGAACCTTCATTCGTACGATCAGCCTTCAGTCGTGCGATACACGCACAATCGCATGCATTCATTCGATCGTAGGAATCAATCGCACACTACATTCACCCGCATTGACTCAATCGCACGCAACATTCGATCGCACAACTCAGTTGCATGACATCTCTAGTCGCACAACTCACTCGCCCGAATGACACAGTCGCATGACTCAGTCGCACGACTCACCCAGTCGCACGGCTCAGTCGCATGACAAACCCAGTCACCTGAACTGCAGGTTTGCGACTGCTGAAGTGCAGAGCAGCCTTCGGCTGTCCCAAGCACGCGTTTTACACAACAAGGACTTCCAGAATCACACAACAAACACACACGAACAAGAAGCACACGCAGAAAGTCATCACACGCACCCACACAACCTCTTGTGTTCGAGTTGACCCGAACACCCGAAATCCTAGAAATGGACAGCAGTAAAACAAGCAAGAAATGGACAACCAAGGACCTGCAAGGATGGAGTAGACTAGTTTGTAGACGAAGCCTAGACAAAGGAAACGAGACCAAATGGAGCGATTTTAGTGCAAGAGTGAAGAAGATAGGTGAAGAAGAAGAAAGTGAAGAAGAAATGGAGAAGATGAAGAAAATGGCTGGGAATGGGGTTTTTATACCCATTCCAAGTTTGCAAAATGTCCATTTTAGTCCCTGCACTTAGCCCCCGAGTTCTCAAAGTTTGTTTCGATTGAAAACGACTTTAAAGTGCTCGTTATTTTAATGTTAAAAGTGTGTTTAATGGTAATTGATGGCTTAAAATGGTTTTATTAATGAAAATGGTTATAATTAAAAATGATATATTTTATGATAATGGTGATGAAATTTATAAATGGTTTAGGCTGAGCACACGTTCGCGGAGAAAGTACAGGCACAAGGATAATAAAGCAAACATGATTTCTTAAAACAGGAGTTCATGAAGAAGAGGAATAATAATTAAAATAATTCTATGGTTAATTATATTGTTCGACGGACCTTAAGGTGACGGATGTCACAGTATCCCCCAGTTGAGAGAATTTCGTCCCGAAATTCAGCTGGAGTTAGGTCCAAGAGTGTCATCCACGAACAGGTGTGGATATTTAAGTTTCATCTGATCTTCCCGTTCCCATGTAAACTCTGGCCCTCGCTTTGAATTCCACCTTACGCGAACAATTGGTATTCTACTGCGCTTCAACTGTTTGACCTTACGATCCTTGATCTCAATGGGTTCCTCAATGAAATGAAGCTTTTCGTCGATTTTGATATCCCCAATTGGTACGTGAAGTGATTCGTCAGCCAAACACTTCTTGAGGTTCGACACATGGAAAGTATCATGCACACCGTTGAGTTCTTGTGGTAACCTTAATCGGTAAGCCACTGGACCAATTCTTTCGGTAATCTTGAATGGTCAACGTATCTTGGGGCTAACTTCCCTTTCTTTCCAACCGAACAATTCCTTTCCAAGGAGAGACTTTGAGTAACACTTGATCCCCAACATTGAATTCTAGAGGCTTCCGACGATTGTCGGCATAGCTCTTTTGGCGATCTCTAGCGGCTTTTAGTTTATCTTTGATTTGGAAGATCTTGTCGGTTGTTTCCTGAATGATCTCTGGGCCTGTTAACTGACTTTCACCAATCTCGGCCCAACAAACGGGTGATCTACACTTCCTTCTGTACAACGCTTCAAACGGAGCACACCCAATGCTGGTATGGTAGCTGTTATTGTAAGAGAACTCAATCAATGGCAAATGAGCATCCCAACTACCACCAAACTCGATTACACACGCTCTCAGCATATCTTCTAGCGTTTGTATAGTTCGTTCACTTTGGTCATTTGTCTGAGGGTGATAGGCGGTACTCATGTCTAATCGAGTGCCCATCGCTTTCTATAGTGTCTGCCAAAATCGTGAAGTGAATCGGCCGTCACGGTCGGATATGATTGACACCGGCACTCCGTGTCTTGTCACGACCTCTTTTATGTACAATCTCGCCAACTTGTCCATTTTGTAGTCTTCTCGGATTGGCAAGAAATGTGCTGATTTCATCATTCGATCCACTACGACCCATATCGAGTCATGCCCGTTGCTCGCTCGAGGGAGTTTGGTAATGAAATCCATGGCTATGTTCTCCTATTTCCACTCAGGAATATCAAGCTACTGTAACAGTCCCGATGGTTTCTGATGTTCAGCTTTAACTTTTGAGCATGTCAAGCATCTGTTGACGTACCTGGCAATGTCCTTCTTCATGCCTGGCCACCAGTACAGATCTTTGAGATCGTGGTACATCTTGTCTGCACCAGGATGAATAGAATATCTAGTCTTGTGTGTTTCGTCCATGACCAAGGTACGTACACCTCCCTATTTGGGTACCCATATACGGTCCACGAAGCACTGTACACCATCGTCCTTGCACGTCAGTTGTTTATCCAACCCTCGGAGTTCTTCTCCCGCGAGGTTTTCTTCTTTCAACGCCTCACTTTGTGAAATTTGGATCTGAGCTTTCAAATTCATTTGAATGGTCAATCCCAAAGCTCGAGCACGTAGTGGTTTCACGCGTTCCTTGCTGCTTAAAGCATCAGCCACCACGTTAGCTTTCCCAGGATGATACCGGATTTCACAATCGTAGTCACTAAGAAGCTCTACCCAGCGTCGCTGTCGCATATTGAGTTCCTTCTGATCCAGAATATGTTGAAGGCTTTTATGATCTGTGAAAATGATGCATTTGGTTCCATACAGGTAATGCCTCTATATCTTGAGTGCAAATACTACAGCGCCCAACTCAAGATCATGAGTTGTGTAGTTCTTTTCGTGCACCTTAAGTTGTCGTAAAGCGTAGGCAATCACCTTATCTTTCTACATTAGTACACATCCCAACCCTTTATGCGAAGCATCACGGTATACCACAAAATCATCAGTTCCGTTTGGGAGGGACAATATCGGTGCATTACACATCTTATCTTTCAGCGTTTGGAATGCCTATTCTTGTGCATGTCCCCAATCAAACTTCTTGTCTTTCTGGGTCAGCAGTGTTAACGGCTGAGCGATCTTTGAAAAGTTCGAGATGAATCGACTATAGTATCCGGCCAATCCTAAGAATTGCCGTATCTCTGAAGGCGTCTGAGGTGTATCCCATTTCTTTACCGCTTCGATCTTGCCGGGATCTACATGAATCCCGTCCTTGTTAACCACATGACCCAAAAACTTCACTTCTCGCAGCCAGAATTCACACTTCGAGAACTTGGCGAAAAGTTTCTCTTTCCTTAACAGTTCCAGTATTGCCCGAAGGTGTTCTTCATGATACTCTTTCGATTGGGAGTAAAAAAGTATATCGTCTATGAATACGATCACAAACTTATCCAAGTAAGGTTTACACACCCGATTCATTAGATCCATAAACACAGCTGGTGCGTTAGTCAGCCCAAATGGCATGACCAAGAACTCATAGTGCCCATAACAAGTTCTAAACACTATTTTCGGTACGTCCTCCTCGAAAACCCTTAGTTGATGATATCCAGATCGAAGGTCGATCTTGGAAAAATACGAAGCTCTCAAACAAGTCGTCGATCCTGGGGAGAGGATACCGATTCTTCACAGTTAATTTGTTCAACTCATGGTAGTCGATGCACATACGGAACGACCCATCCTTCTTCTTGACAAATAACACCGGTGCTCCCCAAGGCGAGTGACTCGGCCGAATAAAACCTTTCTCCAGTAGTTCTTGTAACTGGCTAGATAACTCTTGCATTTCAGATGGTGCCAGCCGATACGGTGTTTTTGCTACCGGTGTAGCTCCAGGAACCAACTCAATACGAAATTCCACCTGCCGTGGAGGAGGCAAACCAGACAGGTCGTCAAAAAATACATCTGGGTAATCCCGTACTATAGGGGTATCTACCAATTTCTGCTCCTCTTCTTTCTTTTCCACCACATGAGCCAGAAAAGCGTAGCACTGTTTTCGTAAACTCCGGCATGCTTTCATGCAGGAAATAAGCTTTAAGTTTCTTCCCGGTCGTTCTGCTTGAATTCTGAGTACTCCTCCGTCTGACATGGGATTCATACTACCTTGTCCCGACAGACAATTTCGGCTCCGTGTTTCGACAACCAATCCATTCCCACAATCACGTCGAAACTTCCTAACTCAAAGGGTATCAAGTCTATATCGAAGGCGTGGTTCTCCAATATTATCGAGCACTTTCTAATAATCTCGTCGGCCTGAACAACCCTACCTATCGCCATTTCTACAGAGTAGCTAGTTTCTAGCCTACTAGGACTCAAATCAAGCAATTGCACAAACTCAGAAGATATAAAGCTATTATCTGCTCCAGTGTCAAATAGTACAGATGCAAAGTGATTATTGAGTAAGTGCGTACCCGTGACAACATTCGGGTCCTGACGGGCATCGTTGGCTCCAATGACAAAAGCGCGTCCCCGAGCCGTATTCCCTTGATTTGCCGGGCCTTGATTTCCAGCTATAGCCATCACCTGTTGCTAGTTATTCCCTTGTTGGCCCGGTGCCCGATTCAATTTGGGGCAAATATTCCTGTAGTGATCAGGGCTTCCACACTCGTAACAGCCCCTGGTATTTCCGGCGGGGTTAACCGCGTTGATTGGTGCCACCATATTCGACGCTGTTCTACAGTCTCTTGCTAAATTCCCCCCGGGCGTCTACAGTTCGCGCACACCCGGCACGGCATAGCTGGGGGATGATGAAAGTTGCACCTATCACATTTGGGGTGCGGCCCCACATACTCTCTCCTGCCCTGGGTCACGGCCACAAAATTTTTGGTTGTCTTGGCCCTTTTCTCAAATTTCCCGACACTCGACCGGCTCGTTTCCCCAACATCTTTCCTTTTCTCTGCTCCCCTTCCCAATACCCCTGTTTTCACCATCTCGTCAGTTAGAGCGCCAGCCTTCAGAATTGCGCTCTGAATAGTAGGAGGAGCAGCTGTTGTTACCATTGCCCGGATTTGAGGCGCAAGTCCCCAAATATACCTCTCGATTCTTTTTTATTTCGGAGTGACCAGATGCGGAACCAATCTTGCCAACTCGTGAAAATGATCGGTGTAAGCTGCGTGCCCAGCCCCCACCATAGCATGATTCCAGAACTCATGCTCAAGTTTTTGCATCTTGTTGAGAGGACAGTACTCCTCGGTGATTAGGGCTTTGAACTCATCCCACGACATTTGCATCGCCGATTCTCTTCCTCTAGCCTGAATCTGGGTGTTCCACCATGTTAGTGCCTTGCCCTGTAGTGAGCACGTGGCATACTTGATCCTTTGACTGTCGAGGCATTCACTGATGTCAATCACTGCCTCCATCTTTTCAAGCCACCTAGTCAGGGCTATGGCTCCACCTTGCCATCAAACTCTCTTGGCTTACAAGCCACAAATTCCTTGTATGAACATCCCTGCCTAGCGTTCACAACCCCGGTCTCATTAACAATCCCAGTTTCATTACAGGCTATGCCACCATTCTCGATCTCCTGATTGCTTTCATTCCCAGTCCGGTTCCATTATCCTCGTTATCATTGCCACCATCCCCGTCGGGGTGGTGATTCTGAAGAGCATCGCTCACTTGGGCCACGATAGTCAGAATCAGTGCGGCCAACTGTTGAGCAATTAAGGCTGCCATGTCAGAGTTTCCTGTTCCCGGAGTGACATTGGTAGGACCATCACTTGTTCTCGGTGCTCTACCTCTGCCTCTACCCCTCGGGCCTTCACTTCCACCACTGTTGTTGCGGGTAACTCTTCAAGGCGGCATGTTCTAATCATAAGAATAGTAACACATAAGTTTTAACCATTTCAAGGCACATTATCCATGTCACATTAAGGTCTAACATTCCGGGTTAATACCATAGTTATGGTTGTCACAAATCGCATACAAATCGTGTAATTCTCACGCCATGTAAAGGTAATGTCCATACACTAGTCCATCATATTAATTGCAACCATGCATATAATCACGTTTAGTCTAGCGGAGGCTGTCTATTTTCTCCTCTTTCGAGGTCTCAGACATAACCTTCTCGGGGTAAATCCCAGTGTCGAAGGTCAAGCACAATAGCATGATCTATGAAGTTCTCTTCGGGTTCAATACCCGGATTTTATAAAACAACTTGGTGCGCAGAGGGAAACGGAAGATCCTGTTGGAGCATATATAGTCATATATAGTGTGTTCGTCGCTTGACGAATAGTCTAGGCTTAATGTATTACACCTGATATGTTGTAAACACATGAAACTGGGTCATTCGCAGGAGCATATACGAATGAGACTCAGTCGTACGACTGAGCCATGCTAATGGACCAGATGTGTAACTGAGAGATGCGATTGGGACATTCGTAAGACTGAACCATAAGTATGGTCCAGTCGTACGATTGAACCATACGCATGGTCCAGTCGTACGATTGAACCATACGCATGGTCTAATCGCATGAATGGGCCCAGTCGCATCTAATATGGGTCGAGGCCTATATATACCAGTTTCAATGTGTAGAGAAGAAGAGGACTCTCTAAAGGGTTTTAGAAAGAGTGTGCCCGGGAGCCTAGGGCTGCCGGATGAGAGGGGAGATCATGCTCGATCTTCCCCTTGCCAGTAGTCTTGATTCTTATGTTGTAACGAGCTTATAATCATTAGGTTTTATCAATGAAACCATTTAATTATACTTCGTATTATTCTTTGTCTTTTGGTTTGATATTGTCTATCCTTCCGTCAAGAACATGCTCAGATGTTTATCGATCCTGAAAAACCGACTTCACACATCCGATAGATGCATCCCATAAAAAGTGAGCCCAAGGGCTCCTTCACAGGGTGAAAAGATCACGAAACAGATAGATAAACGAACAAGTAATAAGGAACACGTATGAGATATAAATGCACACAACCTTGGCATGCAAATCTACATGAAGGTTCCTAGGTTATAGTCTAGGTCAAGTGTATTGCCTAATTCTCTATAACCAATGGCTCTGATACCAGTCTGTCACACCCCGCTAAGAACGGAAACACGGGGGTGTAACGAGACGGGAATCATCATAACACATGGTAAGCAATAGAGATGCAATAATAATAATGATGACAAGCGTGTCATGACGACACCCGACAACAAGGGGACTTGTGTCGTGTTTAGTCAGTATTCACGACAACATAGCCATAAGCATAAACATGATATAAGATAAACATAGATAATAACATTGTATGCAATTCCCACAACCCGGGAACAAGTTACAAAGTGTAATGTTGTTTGAAACAGATACAACAATTGTTTTCAAAAGACCAAGTTAGCCACAAAATGCATCCTAGGGTCTCTACTAAGGCAGCACACCTAGATCTTTAGTTAGCATGATCACCTGAAAAGATATGCTTAAAATGGTCAACAAAATTGTTGGTGAGCTCGTAGGTTTAAATGTAAATAAGTATTGATGCTGTATAAAGTTGTTGCAGAATACCATGCATACAGTTATAAGTAAGCAAAATCACATGACATGAGCTTTACAACCAAACCTAACAACATACACAAAGAATCTTGTTGGAATATATTCACCCAAGGCCCGTTCCTGGCATCTGTTGGTACTAACTAGTATACCAACACGAGGGTGGGGGTGTCAACCCAAGTAGTACTACCAATACCTATCCGTCAGTTCCCACACTGGAATTAAATGGTTGTAAGAAAGAACCACAAAGCAGACTCAAGCATGTGTTAGATAAGTACCCACAAAACAGTAGCACGTTGATTCCAAGTATGTAAATTGTATGTATGTTGTACGGCATAGAAAACGGGCGAGCATACTTTTCCCCCATGTTTGTAAATGTTTGTAAAGTAGTATAAGCATAAAAAGGGGCCACAAAATTCACATGTTAAGTGGTAAGTATGAATGATCAAGATTCCCAACAGTTGAATGCAATGAACAGTCAAACACCTATTGACAGTTATTGTTAAGCATTAATGATATGTGTAAAGCGTATAATAATGTTTGGTCGGTTCGGGTTGTATCGGTTCGGTCGTGGGTAGCACACACACAAATGGACACACGTATCAGATCTTATGTAGATCCAAGTACTAAGAGTAGTCGTCATTGCTAATGACATCCGTATAAAGATCCCATTGTTATAAAAGATAGTACTTGTTAAGTATTTGTAGTTCCAAATGGGTTGTGGATAATTGTAAAATGTTAGGTTGATTTCAATTGAAAATATATGTGCATGTTGATAGCGTTGACTTTAATCTTTGTGGTCAAGCAATGACACTTTTACTGATGTTACCTTATCAACATCAGACGTTCAAGAAGGGATGCACACCACAAGCATCATCAACCACACAACAGGACCAGACGCTCGACTTAACACTCCATTCGTACGAATCAACCTTCAATCGTACAAATCAGCTTCATTGGCACGATTGGACATTCATTCGTACGACTGGCATTCAGTCGTACCACACAACACCCAATCGCACGACTTAACCTCCATAAGCACGAATCAACCTTCATTCGTACGAATCAGCTTCATTCGTATGACTGAACCTTCATTCATACGATTAGCCTTCAGTCGTGCGATACACGCACAGTCGCATGCATTCATTCGATCGTAGGACTCAATCGCACACTATATTCATCCGTATTGACTCAATCGCACGCAACATCGGATCACACGACTCAGTCGCATGATATCCCTAGTCGCACAACTCAGTCTCCCGAATGACACAGTCGCATGACTCAGTCGCATGACTCAGTCGCACGACTCACCCAGTTGCACGGCTCATTCGCATGACAGACCCAGTCGCCTGAACTGCAGGTTCGCGACTGCTGAAGTGCAGAGCAGCCTTCGGCTATCCCAAGCACGGTTTTTACACAACAAGGACTTCCAGAATCACACAACAAACACACGCAGAAAGTCATCACACGCACCCACACGACCTCTGTGTTCGAGTTGACCCGAACACACAAAAACCTAGAAATGGACAGCAGTAAAACGAGCAAGAAATGGACAACCAAGGTCGTCTACCTGCAAGGATGGAGTAGACTAGGTTGTAGACGAAGCTTAGACGAAGAATATGAGACCAAATGGAGTGATATTGTTGCAAGAGTGAAGAAGATAGGTGAAGAAGAAGAAAGTGAAGAAGAAATGGAGAAGATGAAGAAAATGGATGGGAATGGGGTTTTTATACCCATCCCAAGTTTGCAAAATGTCAATTTTAGTCCCTGCACTTAGTCCCCGAGTTCCCAAAGTTTGTTTCAATTGAAAACGACTTTAAAAGTGCTCATTATTTTAATGTTAAAAGTGTGTTTAATGGTAATTGATGGCTTGAAATGGTTTTATTAATGACAATGGTTATAATTAAAAATGATATATTTGGTGATAATGGTGATGAATTTTTTAAATGGTTTAGGCTTAGCACACGTTCGCGGAGAAAGTACAGGCACAAGGATGATAAAGCAAACATGATTTCTTAAAACAGGAGTTCATGAAGAAGAGGAAGAATAATTAAAATAATTCTATGGTTAATTATGTTGTTTGACGGACCTTAGGTGACGGATGTCACAAAGCCGATGGCTGAAGGTTTGGGAGTGAAGAGGGCTGGAGTAGAAGGGCAGAGGCAAATGCTAGAGCGTTCCCGATGACGCAAGGGGGAGGCTAGGACAGACCTCGATGTCATGTCAGGTACGTATCTAGCAATCAAAGTATATGTATTATTTAATTATGATGCTAGTAAGAGTTTTATTTCTGCTGCATTTTGTGCTAAGTTGCCCATTAGGAGTAGAAGTATTGATGAGCCCTTTGATGTAGAAACTACCATAGGAGGATCTACCCGGATTTCTGAGATGATAGAGGGTTGTGACATAGAACCAGAATGTCATAAGTTTCCTGTTAGACCATTTTGATGACTTAGGCGGGTTTGACATAGTCCTAGGAATGAATTGGTTGGCGGACTACAAGGCGAATATCGGGTGTCGCAAGAAGATGATTCGGTTGACAGCGCTTGACGAGAATACATTGACGGTTAACGGTGATTGAGTCACTACAATTCAAAAGGGGATTTCGATAACAGTGTTGGGAAGAGAGAGGTTGTATGATAAATTCTACAAGTGTGCATTTTGGTTGCACGAGGTTTAGTTTTTGGGTCATGTAATGAATCCCGGTGGGATTATGGTGGACCCGGCAAAGGTGGAAGTCAAGATTTGGTGGTTTATTTTGATGCTTCCTACACGGGGATGGGATGTGTGAAAGGTTATAGCCTATGCATCCAGACAGTTGAAAGTTCATGAGGTTAATTATCCCACTCCCGACTAGGAGCTAGTAGTTGTGGTCTTTGCGTTAAAGACATGAAGGCACTATTTATACAAGATGAAGTGCACCATATTCAGCCGAGATACATAGAGTCTTTTCGAATCATTGCTGGAGCAAGAGTGGTGACCTATAGATTAGAGCTAACATATGAGTTAAGTGGAATTCATCTGACATTCCATGTATCTCATCTGAGGGAAGGTATAGCAGGCAAGGATATGGTTGCACCACTAAAGGATATCGAGGAGGATGAACGACTTAATTATGTGGAGCAATCAATGGCGATCATTGATCGTAAAGAGAAGAGGTTAAGGAATAAGTGGTTCCTCTAGTGTGTGTACAGTGGAATTACAGAAAGAGATCTGAGTCTATGTGGAACCAGAAGAGAGTTTGGACAACACTACCCATAATTGTTTGAGGAATAATAGATTTCAGGGACGAAACCTATTTAAGGGGGTGGACTTGTAACACCCGGTTATTTCCTTTGAAGCTAAGGAAAGATGAAAAAGAAAGAAAAGAAATAAAGCCCAAAGTCGAAAGACCAAACTTGCCAAAATGGGAAAATATTTGGAGGGGTGGGGGTATAAAAGGGGCATGGCAGCCCATTCTCCCCCATTCTCCCCTTTCATTTCAGCTAGAGAGAGAGTGAAAGAAGAAAGAGCAAAACCTAGGGTTTTTAAAGAATCGAGGTGCAAAAGTCGAAGGCAAACGAGTTTGTGAGAAGCTATACTCGAAGAGGCTTTCAAGGTGAGTTCTAGGACCCCTCTTTTATATGTTTACAACTGATTTTTGGGCTGGAACACATGGCAAATCATTTTTGGTATTTTAGGTGTAAAACCCGCATGTGTAAGTATGTGTATGTGTGTGGCTCGTGTGGGGTTCGATTCGGGCTTGGGTGTGCTTAAATGGTGTTGTGGTATGTATTCCTAAGGTTTAGGATGGTTGATTTGGGTGCTTAGAATGAGTTTGGAAGGGTTTGGAGGCCAAAAATCACAGATTGGGTTCAGGATGAACTGCATTCTGCACTGAGCTAGGGCTCATGCGACTGGAGGTCCATGCGCCTGAGTGGCATGTGACTGGAGGCCATACGGCCGAAAGGAGCGCGACTAAAGTTCACTCGCATGTGAGTCGTGCGACTGAGTGTCATACGCATGATGATTATGCGATTGAAGGAAATGCGGATGAGTGTCATGCGATTGAAGGATATGCGGATGAGTGCTATGCGATTGAAGGGAATGCGGATGAGTGCTATGCGACTGGAGGAAATGCGGATGAGGGTGATTCGACTGAAGGAAATGCGGATGAAGGTCATGCGACTAAGGTTCATACGCATGGGAGTCATGTGACTGGAGGCTATGCGACTGGATGTCCATACGCCTAAGTGTTCAATCGCCCATAGAGTTCATTCGCCCAAGTGTCCTCATACGCATGGAAGACCATGCGACTGAATAGGTTCCATGCGCTCGAATGAGCATAGTTTATTATCTGACTTTCGGGGAAAGTGTAGACGTAGGTGTTGACCTTTGAAGTTATGGATGATGATCTGGTAGGATGATGATGGATGATGTGGTATGTGTATGCATGATGGTATGTTATGTATGTATGTGATTGCCTTGTATGGCGATGTTTTGTGTGATTATGTTTACGTGTATTAGTTGTGAATGAAATGATAAAGTATTATGTAACGTAAAGTGAAAGATAATGAAAGAGAAACATAATGATGGTGTGCTGCATTAATGAAAGTGAAGGTATGGAAAGGCTTGCAAGCAATATGTACGGAGGTGCACGACCCTAAAAGGTCATAAGCTCAACTGTGTGTGGTTTAGCTAACCCTTAAGGATACACCCAGGAGTTCCAGTCTTTGTGACTGACCAACGATGTGGTACATGGTGCAAAGTGGTTACCCACCTCGATGCTAGTGCCCGGCTATGTGCAGTGTTGAAGTCATTTTATGATCTTCGGCCCAGTACTCGAGTTATGCATAATGTGGGTGTGTGTATACAGTGGTTTATAGTGGTTACCCACCTCGGTGTTGGTGCCAGGCTATATGCAGTGTGGAAGTCATTTTATGATCTTCGGCCTAGTACCCGAGTATGCATAATGTTGGGGGTGTAGTATACAGTTGGAATCTTTGTCGCTTACCCGGTGCTGGTGCCAGGCTATGTGCAGTATTGAAGTCAAATATGAACTTCGGCCCAGTACACCATTGGTTCAGGGTAACTGATGACACTGATCCAGATAGTGATAAAAAATGTGGTAAAAAGGAAGAGTTAATGAAAGTATGTGTTGAATAGTAATGAAGATAATAATGATATTATCTATGTGTACGTACGATGTGTGATCATGTACGATGGTATAGTATGATTTAAAAGAAAGTAAAAAACGGTTTTAATAAAAGTAGAGTATGTTTTATTATAAAACTAGAACTCAGTCAGCAATGCTGACTTTTATGTGTTTCCAGTTGCAGGTAAAGTTGCTGAGGATGACACGGGGCGACTACTTGGCTCTTTTGGATGGCATCCATATTTAAAATGCTTTGGTGTTGAAATTTAACATGTATTTTTTTTAATTTGATGACAATGTATTATTTTGCAAAGCATTCGTAATGAATATGTTGATTTAAATGTTTCCGCTGCAATGTTTTATCAAGTTAAAGTAATTATATGTTTTATGTGTAATGAATGACCGGTTGTAAGCGTCCCGGGAACGGGGCCTTACAAATAATCAGGATAATTTCCTTATATAATAAATAACATTTTATTAAAAATACTTTAATGAAACTTAAAATTATTAAAATATAATTTATTTTGTAGTTAAGCATTGCTAAAAACAAAATATTTCAAAAAGATATATAAAGACATTTATGGATATTTATTAGTAATAAAATCTTTTTTCTTTTTTATACTATTGTTTATTACTTAAATATCTTTGTCATATGTAATAATTGTATTGATATGTTATCTATAACATATATTAGATTATGCACTATATTAATCTGTATATACTTTTTTATTTCAACCCGTGTAACACATGGGTATCTAACCTAGTGGTATATAATGCAGGTAATATTATACATTATTGTTCAAATATCGAACATTTTCAAAATATGAGGTTATAACCCAAAAATCTCGGATTTATTGTTATTATTGGAATTTAAATTTTATAATTTTTATTTTTAAATCTTGACTAATTTAGTTAGCTATTTTTAAATAAAATCTTGAATTGAATTGTAGATTAATTAACAATTGAATTCATTAAATTTTAAATTTTAATTTTCGAATACTGTTTAATTTGACATTAAGTATTGTTTAAATATTATTAATGGGATTCCTTTTAACTCATTATTAATAATTTGACATGTGACAATCATATGCTATTAAGGTGCCATGTATATTACAATGTGTATAATCTTGCCATGTGGACTGTGACATCTGGTATTTTTTCGTTACCAAACTCTGTTAGTTCCATTTAGGTCTTGCATATACGACACACACTAGTTGTCGTTATTAGTGACTCAATAATAATAATCTATGATAAACAATGATAATCTAATTAATAATGTTGATTATTAGTTGTAATTGTGTGATTCATGAATTTATAGATTTTAAATAATGGTTTCATGAATTTTACGCGATAACGTGACTACGTGTAATAATATATATATATATATTATATATATATATATAATATATATATATAATATATATATATGTTGTGTGTGTGTGTGTGTGTGTGTGTGGGTGTGGTGTGTGTGTGTATTTATATATATATAATATATATATATATATATATATATATATATTATATATAATATTATATATATATATATATATATATAGTGTATTAATATATATGTATATATATATGTATATGTGTGTATATGTATATATATATATGTGTATATATATATATATATTCATGTGTTGTGCGACTTGTTGTAAATGTTTAGGATTATTATTGTTGGTTAATAATACTTATAGATTGTAGTCTAGATTATTTAAAAAATATTAGAAAGATAGTTTTTTATAAAATAAATTATAGCGGTTATTTTGTAAATACCTTTTTACCAAATATTACCAAATTACCCGACCCTAAACCCCCAAACCCTCCCATACAGCTGCAAACCCTCCAAGAACCCCCACCCATTGTGAATTCAAGCTTCAACACACACAAACATTCGGATTTTTAGTGATTCAAGTGGTTACAAAGTGTTTTACAAGTCCAATTGTTGATTTCTACATATCTAGAGGTTAGTTTTGATTGGTTATTCATAGTTTTTGATGAAGATGAACCCTAATTTCGAAATTGATGATGATAATATGAAATTGATGATTGTTAGATGATTATATGATGTTAGTTAGGTTGTATGAATGCTAGATTATGTTGATTGTGCAAGAAATCTATGGTTTGATCATCTAGTTCATACATTGCCATAAGAGGAAATTTTTTGTTCTTAGAATTCATGATTTGATTATGCTAAGATATTAGACTGTATGCTTAGATGTTAGTTTAATTGAATTGTGCAAGAAAATCCATGAAATTGAGATGTTGATCATGACTTACTAAAAGTAGAAACTTTTGTGTATCATGTTTGGGAATTGGGATGTTTTGGAGGTGATTAACATGTTAGAATGAATTCTATGAACTTGATTAGGTATATAATTGTAGAAATTATGATTGAATTGGATGCTAGATCACTTTTGGGTGTTTCTTTCCCAAAAGGGAAACTTTAGTTTTGTAGAACTTTGGATGTGATGAATTGAGCATGCTTATGATGTTAAGATCATGTTAGAATGATAGTTGATGATGTTTGTTATGATAGATTTGTAATTGAGTTGTATGGATGCTTGGTTGATCATGTAAGAAGTATAGGTTTTGATGATCATATATGATGATGAATTATAGTTAGTCATTAGGAAATCATGTTTGGGATTGGATTGATTGTCACTGTGTATGTTGGTTGGAATGAACTAAATGAATGAATGTGATTATGATTGTCAAACAACGTGCGAATCTGAGGCCCCTACTTAGTAGGATTGGCAGGGTTTAGGATGTGAAGTTGTGAGTGGCTTCACATGGCACATGGTGCATGATTAGTCTTCGCGTATCAATTATTTGTTGTGGATGTATTTTAAGTGTAACACCCGGCCCTCGCATCAACAATATTGTCCGCTTTGCCCCCGAGGAGCTCATAGATTTGCTTTTGGTTGCTCGGGTAAAAACTCCTAGGGAGGTCACCCATCCCTGGATTGCTCCCACCTGAACACGCTTAACTATGGAGTTCTCCTCTCATCCACAGCCAATACGCCCAAAACACGTTGTTGATGTTAAAGGAAGACATTCCTTATGAACAGGAATCTCTCTTGTCCACGACCGATGTGAGATATGTGTAGGGTGTCACAAGCACCCCCCGTTTGGACTCATCGTCCTCGATGAGCCCGAGAAGTCACCATCCTTGGTGAGGTATGTCCCACACCCCGAATGACACAGGAGTGGCTCTAATACCATTCTGTAACACCCGGCCCTCGCATCACCATATTGTCCGCTTTGCCCCCGAGGAGCTCATAGATTTGCTTTTGGTTGCTCGGGTAAAAACTTCCTAGGGAGGTCACCCATCCCTGGATTGCTCCCACCTGAACACGCTTAACTATGGAGTTCTCCTCTCATCCACAGCCAACGCCCAAAACACGTTGTTGATGTTAAAGGACAGACATTCCTTATGAACCAGGAATCTCTCTTGTCCACGACCGATGTGAGATATGTGTAGGTGTCACAAGCACCCCCCGTTTGGACTCATCGTCCTCGATGAGCCCGAGAAGTCACCATCCTTGTGAGGTATGTCCCACACCCCGAATGACACAGAGTGGCTCTAATACCATTCTGTACACCCGGCCCTCGCATCAACAATATTGTCCGCTTTGCCCCCGAGGAGCTCACGGATTTGCTTTTGGTTGCCCGTGAAAACTTCCCAGGGAGGTCACCCATCCCTGGATTGCTCCCATCTAAGCACGCTTAACTATGGAGTTCTCCTCTCATCCACAGCCAATACGCCTAAAACGCGTTGTTGATGTTAAAGGCCAGACATTCCTTATGAACCAGGAATCTCTCCTGTCCACGGCCGATGTGAGATATGTGTAGGGTGTCACATTAAGCATGTTGATTGTTTGAGATTTGCATAAGTGTATGATGATCTAATGTGGCATGATGACTTAGGTAGAACCTAGGTTGATAATGTGATACGCATGGATAAATTGCATGATACTCTTGTATATTAAGTTATCATATGTGATTAAACTATATTTCAACTAATATGTCACCAAGGGTCAAACAGGTCAACTTGGTTAATCTAGAATTATTAAGTTCTCTATGTACACATACTTATGTACTTGTGTGTTGCGGTAAACCTTTGAAGGGTTATCTTTGCACCTATCACGGGTCTTTTTATTCATTATCATTATACACCAGGTGAGTTCATGCCCCTCTATTTTATAAACTTTCTTCTGGGAAAGGAAGCATACTTGTAATCAAACGCTATTTTATTATTGTAAGTTATGTATGTTTTAACATAGTGCTTAATACCTTGAAAGTCCTCACACTTTTGTATCGTTAATAATTGTAACTAACGGGAAATCTCGGGTAGTACTACTGGGTCTGACGAGCCCCACCTGTGCGACTCGAGGTCAAACGGGTACAATTTTGTCCTAAACACAAACATCTTCATGACCTGGTAAGTCGTGACGGGAGGCAACAAACGAAACACAGTCAGCTTCGATCGCGAAATCACTATGGTTATTACTTGTGAATATAAACTAGCTATCTAGTTGTAATGCACTTCTTATGTTATGAAAATGTTATTATTTATGTAAACGCAAACTTATGAACTCACCAACCATTGTGTTGACATTTCTATGATTCACCGTAATATTGGGTCGAGAAAATAGTTTTTTTGTTGTTCAACGCCAAAGTTGATGATTTCCTGGTATTATGTACCTTGGATGGAATGTTGTGTGTCTGTGTAGAGAATACCAATGAATTGGTCATTTGGAATCAAACTAGTGTGCACCAAAAGTTGCCAATCTTTAAAAATTGTGGTCTATATGATACACCTATACATGCACTTGGGTTCTTCGTTGGCTCGTATAATGAGTACAAGGTGTTGCACATAGAACGCACGGGTGGGGTGATCCAACCTTACATGCATTCTTTGTTTTCAGATTCTTGGCAGGACATCAAACTTATGCAAGACTACCATTACTTTGCTTAGTGCTACGATTGGTCGATGGGTACTCTTTTTGGAGATTGTCTTTGTTTCACAGTCATGTCCTTTGGTTCTTGATGGTGAAAGAACAATAAACCAAAAAAAGTTGTTCTATATATATATATATATATATATATATATTATATATATATATATAATATATATTATATATATATATATATATATATATATATATATAAAATAAAATAAAATAATTATATAACCTAATCTAATAAAGCAAAATCTCTATGTGACACAGCTATTTTCTAGCATGTGCACGTCATCACCACCTAGACATCACATAGGATTGTCCATGTGTCATCACCATAATAAATTACAATTATGGTACAAATCTTTACTTCAAAAAATTTTACGTAATAACTTTCATTTAATACACTACTAATCACGATAATTACCTTATATAATAAATAACTTTTTAACAAAAATACTACAGGATCGATTAAGGGTCACTTAACACTTAGTTTTTCTCTCAAACTCACTTGAACAACACTCGGATAAAGATAGAGTCAATAAGAGTTGATCACAATATAGCAAGTAATAAGGAACACAAGAAGTAATTTTCAAGGTACTTTTATATATTGCTTCTCAACTCAAGTATTACAAGACTCTTACAAGTAGTTTCGAATGAGTTACAATGAGAACCTATGTATAATACTACCTACAGCCGGATATACTTTGGTATGGGATCCTATAACTAAAGCCTATACTACAAGACTATAGTTTAAGGTATCTCGGATAAAGTCTTATCTGAGATTTGGTAGTCAGGACATGTCCCTGACTTACCTTTCGTCACCAACTAAAGTTGGTAACATATACTATCATAAAAGGTAAACAATGGAATAAAGTATGGTCAACTGCATGCAGTATCAGAGGTTTGCAGCGGAGTTTCAGAGACCATACTTATGTCCACTGGTTCATAGCAGTGTCTTCCGAAGGTTAAATGGCTTCGGAAGAACAAGTACTTCCGAAGCCACTTATACTTCGGAAGAGGCTGCTTCTTCTAAGGCTTGGAACTTCTTCTTTTCTTCATGCTTCGGAAGTAGTCTTCTAATTGCTCTTCTAAGACTTATCCTTCGGAAGCATGCTCTTGACTTCGGAAGTAGAGTTCGGTCTTCAGAAGATGATCTTTCACTTTGTCTTCGGTAGAATTCTACAACCTTCGGAAGTTCCATGCTAAGCTTCGAAAGCCTTTGCATGTAGCACCAAAATTATCTAAGTGATTTGGTTTTGGTTGCACCAGCCTTCTTCTTGATCTAACAAATACTTTAATAAAACTTAAAATTATTAAAATATAATTTAATTTGTAGTTAAGCATTGCTAAAAACAAAATATTTCAAAAAGATATATAAAGAGATTTCTGGATAGTTATTAATAATAAAATCTTTTTTCTTTTTATACTATTGTTTATTGCTTAAATATCTTTATCATATGTAATAATTGTACTGATATGTTATCTATAACATATATTAGATTATGCACATATATTAATCTGTTATATACTTTTTTATTTCAATCCCTAGAACACATGAGTATCTAACCTAATGGTATATAATGCAGGTAAATATTATACATTATTGTTCAAATATCAAACATGTTCAAAATATGAAGTTATAACCCAAAAATCTCGGATTTATTGTTATTATTGGAATTTAAAGTTTATAATTTCTATTTTTAAATCTTGATTTATTTAGTTAGCTATTTTTAAATAAAATATTGAATTTAATTGTAAATTAAATTAACAATTGAATTTATTAAATTTTCATTTCAATCATTAAATTTTAAATTTTAATTTTGGAATATTTTTTTAATTTGACATTAAGTATTGTTTAAATATGATTAATGAGATTCCTTTTAAAATAATTACTAATAATTTGACATGTGACAATCATATGCTATTAAGGTAATCTTACCATGTGGCCTAACCTCCTTTCATCTATAGAAACTAATAAATCAAGGTTTTTTTGTTACTTGTCATTTTCTTAACTCGTATTTTTACCATTTGTTATTCTTCTAGACATCTACATATTATTTTTCCCTCCAAAATGGTATTGTAGTAATTTAAACACTCATACAAATTTCTCTCTTATTAAAAATGAATTTTATTAATTCTTACATTTCTATCTCTTATCTAGATTTTTTTAAAATAAAACTATCTTTTTTTAAAAATAGATTTAGTAAAGAAATTAAAAAGTCACTTCTTTTGTTTAAAACTGAAATAGTAAACACCATAAAATTTATATAATATGAAACTTTTTAAAACAGTAAACCTTTTTTAAACAAAATATTTTAAAAATTATTTTGTTTTAAAATTTTATAAAAAGGTAATTTAAAAAAATAGTCTTATTAAAACAACCAGAATAATTACAAACCAGAGTTTTTTAAAAAATAAATTTATATAAAAATTAATATTTTATGACAAAATCTTAAAACAAATGTTTAAAATAAACTATTTGAATAAAAGTGTTTAAAATGGTATAGTTATTTTTTTTCTTCCACTATTACGTATATATAATTTTAATTATATTTTATATTAAAACATTATACTATAACTGTGTTTATTCCTAATTATAATCTGTTTAATGAATGGTTTTTTAGCCTATCGATCGATCTATCTATCTATCTATGTAAATAAAATAAAATAAACGTGACATGATTGTAAAACTCATCATACTAATTTTCTCATTTCTCTATATTATTAATAATAATATTGAATACTTATAATATTATTCGAATTAAAAAATATATAACTTAACAAATTAAAAACCTATATTTTTATTAAAAGCACACTTTTTAAAAACAATAGTTTTATAAGATACTGAGCACAACAAACTATTTTTTAATTCATTTTACTTAAAATAAAATATTTAAAAATCATATTTATTTTATAAAACAAAAGTTTAAGAAAAGTGCATCATTGTTTGTTTACTTAAAGTATCTATTTATACGTAATAATCTATTTTATCTTCAAGCACGATTTTGTAATGCATAATTTTTTATTACTAATTATTTAATATTTTATTTATTCAATATGTGTAACACAGGGACTAACCTAGTTTATTATATATAGATATGATATTCAAGTTTGAATTAATGCTTGTTGAGTTTAGACTATAGAGAATATATCATCCTGAAAAGGTAGAATTTTTTTCCTTAAAAGTTTTAATTTCATAACTTTTCTTCCTTATAATTTAATTGATGTTGTAGATCACTTTTCATATTCTTTTTTATTTTATAAAAAAAGCTTACAAACCTGAGTTAAGTTGTAAGAAATTGAAAATGGTATAGATGAGAAGAGTAAATCCGTCATAAAGTAAAATACTTTCATTAAATAAAGGTATATATATGATATTTTTAACTTCCATCAAGTATATATGATATTTTATATATGAAATTACCCTAATAATTTATGTTTGATTATATAAAAGGGAATAGCTAGCTCAACCCAAGTGGGCCATTAAGGGTTGGGCATGGGCTCATCGGCCTTGTCAAACTAAAGATAATGTGACCCTCCGTCTAATGGACGGGTTATTACGTGCATAAACAGGTTAAATACACAAATAGAATTATTGGAATTGGATATTTTATAACGGTCCACCATAAGCGAACTACTATAGGTTTTTAGGGTAACCATAATGGTCCATCATGAAGTAAGACCGGTGATCAAATCGATAAACCTCATAGTGGGCCTCGAAGGTGAACTATGGTAGTTACAGATAGTAAGAATGCTCAAATCTATTGTGGTAAGGTTCTAAACCTCCATATTGTGCATTATTATGGCATATAAGGGTAAAACAGGGCTTTGGTAAGGTCCAAATCGGTGTCTAAGTGATTAGAGTGGATATTGATAATATGATAAGGACAAATCGGTGTCTAAGTGGTTAGAATGGATATTGATAATATGATAAGGAAAATAACCATTTTTAGATAAATGGATTTATCATAGGACAAGATTTGATCTAAATATGAAATTGGTAATAACATGCCATTTCATAAATGTGAGGTTACCACGGAGAATTACACGACAGGGATTTTGCGTGGTGGTTAAGTTCGTCTGGTCATGGTGTGGGGAGTGCGTGTAAACCCTAACTCTTCGACGCACGTGTATCAAGAGCTATGATGGAATTATTAAATTGAGTTAGAGAACTCTAGCCTGAGGTAACAAATGTGACTGGGGCAATTCAGGTGATTATATCGGGTGGGATGATCCAAGGGGTTTTATGGTCAATAAGGTAATGTCTTGACGTGCAGGATAATATGTTACATGGTTGTAAAGCGTCTGTGTAAATCGTGAATCGGTGTACGCACCCGATAAGATAACTCATCGTTATGATATGACTGTCGCCTTTTTCTTATTTGTGTTTTAAGGTTGTATTCGTACCGGTTAACATATTTATAAAATGTTTTGATGTGTGTGTGGTTGCAAGTTCAAATTATCTCATGTGGATTAGCATGCCATGACTATATGTGTCTGGTGTGGGTTGTTGTTAGTCATAGGCAAATCATTATGGTACGTGGAAGGTGTGAACGTGGAGTGGCAGCGGGCACGATAGCAACCCGTCACACAAAGTGGCACTTGTTTTTACCTCGGGGAATATGTGCGTTTAGTTGGATCCAATTACGTAGAAGGTCTACATTCTTAGGTTTGATGTGACATGACTCTAGACTGAGTCACCGATCAATGGTTGTAGTCCTTTGGGATTGGTCAAAGTTAAGGGTCCCAATAGGGGGATACATGATACTTGCATATTATGACGCGTCAGGATTTGGTCAGCTAAGGCACCTTTAACCTACCTACTGTTATGTTTGTAAAACCAAAAACAACATACATGTTGATGGACACTTCCCTAATTGTTAGGGTTTAGGTGAGACTTGATTTGACAAAGGATTTGCTTGCATACAAATGGTTATATATCTAACTAATTTAGAGTCTTTGGTTAGGACTCACTAATAACGTTGTTGGCATGTTTTAGCTTGTGATGTAGGAGAGTAGGAGGTGCTATGAGGTACTAGCTAGGTCAAAGAGACTTAGCAATTGGATATATATATATATATATAATATATATATATATATATTATATATATATATATGATCTTTATGTAGAAGACAATTATTGTGTTAAGACTGTCCGGTGTAGTGCTTTAGATTGTAATTTGTATTTTCAACACGCTGGACATGTGGATTATATATGCACTATTTAAGTTTTAATTTAGTCTAGTTTTTATGGTCTTGAACATTAAGACTTCTATTATTTACTGTTGTAATTGAGAGAACTAGCCGTGCTCGGAATTGGAGTGTGACAATACATACCATGCATAGCCACTATTTGTGTTTTGCTAGGGTGGTTTAGGATGTACCTATCGTTTGTGTCTATATATTAGGTGCTAAACATATCATAATTTGAGAGTTAATCATGCATTTAGTGATATCAGTTGAATAGTTCGTATACAACACACTTAGTCGTTCATCTAACTAAAGGATTAAGTAGAGATCTTGTGCACACTGCTCAAGTCATGTTTTAAGATAGGTTCAAGGTCCATTTAGATATCTCATGTTAAGATACTCTAAATCTCATATAATATGTTATTAGGTGTTAGATTCAATGTGAAAAGCATCACATCTAAAGAATTGGACACATGATTTCCATCATCTACAAGTATGTGTTAGACCTGCAAGTTAAGAAGGTTGAAGTTTTATTTCTATATAATTCTTATAAAAATTACATATGCACATGTAAGGGGGACAAAAGTACTTACAAGAGGAATAGAAGCATTTATATGAGTATGAAGTTTAGTCATTTCAAAGGAACTTGTGACTTGGCTTCTATGTACCCATTAAAGGATATGAACACATGACTAGTAAAATATAGTGTGTAGGTATGAACAAAAGGGTACGTTGAACTTATGTGTATGTTATCTTCAGGTATCCAAATAAATATCAAGGGTTTGATCGTAAGACACACATTGATATTTAAGTCATTGATATTTAAGTATTTGAAATGCTTAAAATACAAAGATTATAGTTACTATTGATGTTTTTTACTAATATAGTTGCTATCATTTAGCTGTTATAACGGGTAACAAATTAATCGCCTCTCAAAACTTTGCATTGCTTCATCCAATCATTATGATTCTTTGACCCATATGTAAAAGACTCATCTTTTCAAATTTAAATTATCGAATTGATCTTCGTATTCAAGTAAAGATTTTATAATAAAATTTTCATCCACGCGTTTGGGATCATATGTTTATCTTAACAAACTAAGGGGTTGTTTGATTACACTGACTGGGTAAGATCTGACTGAGTCAGAAGCTGACCGAGTTAGAAGTTCTGACTGAGTATGCATCTGACTGAAACTTGACTGTTTGATTCAGTATCTGACTGGAACCAAAACGATTCAATATTTAAGTAACAAAACCCATCGGAGTCACACCACCGGTCGGAACCACCATCGCAAGGGGGAGGCGGCCTGCGGGTCGCGAGGGGGCCGCGGCCTGCGGATCAGCCGGTCAGCATATTTTTTTTCAAAGTCTGGATCAGCAATCAGCATATTTTTTTTCAAAGTCTGGATCAGCAATCAGCATATTTTTTTCAAGACCTGGGTTAACACTGGAGACTCGGTCAGCCAGGCTCGAAGCCGAAATCAAACGGGCTAACCCGCTGTCCTAGTTAGCCAGGTCAGCTCAAAAACAACAGCCGCTAAAATTTTCTGTTTACCAAAGAAAAATATTCTAATATGAAATTGTCTAACACAATTTAGAGAGATATCCACACATATGCAAATTCAAAATCTAAACTCCACCTAGGTGTTAGTAGGAATATGCATAACCTAAGAAGATGAATATTTCATCTTTAGATGAATATATAACAGATCGATTATGCCCTAACTAATTATACTCATTTTTCATGATTACAAGAAAACTTTTATCACGTAAATAATTGTTAACATTTCAAATACAGACATTATGTGTACCAATCAAAAGAAGTAGACGAGTTTGAAAAAATAAAGATGGGAGAAAATTCTTAGTTTAGAGAAATCAGAGGACTCAAGCGAGTGACCGAAAGTTTGATGAGGCTTAATTTTGATTTCATTTATAATATTAAAAAAGATCAAATGCTTAATCAAACATATTTATTAGGCTCATATATGTATTAATTATTTATAGATTAAATTACACGAGTCGTGGTGGTGGTGGTGTAGATGAGGGTGGTGGTTGATTGGTGGTGTGTGGTGGTCCGAAAGGAAAACGAGGAAGAAGAAGAAGAAATGTGGGGTGGGGGTTGGGGGAGAAGGAGGAGGAAAACGAAGAAGAAGAAGGAAGAGGATAAAATGGTATTTTACATCTATTTAATATAAAAAAAAACTAACATCAGTTTGACCAAAGGACGAAACGTTATACATTTTTTTAAAAACTTAGAATTAAACTGTAATTTTTAAATCTCAAGGATGAAAGGTGAAATTCGAGTAAAGATCGGAGACGATCCGTGTTTTTAGTCTTATTTATAAAAGAAAATAGAAAAATAAAATAATAGAAAATAGAAGATTTGTTACACGGTTAGCTTAACCGAACCTTCATATTAGACCTTGGCCACAACAGAACTACAAGTATCACAAAATTCTTTGTAGTTTCCTAAGATTTGAAGAATTCAATGGTACGTCTACTTGATTGATATTCAAACCAAATTTGTCGAGAAAAAAATCCTACAAGAACGACCTGAGAACACATGAACATATAATTTGTTTCTAAGCATTTCACATGTGTTCTCAAGTCGTACATGTTGGATTCCCCTGCCATTTGTCACTATGGTGATGGTCTGAATCTAGAGAGCTGTATATGCGATTTATACTACAAGCTAAATTATGTACTGCAAATACTATAGTACTTCGTTGCTTAATAAAAGTACATCTAGTAGTACTACTTGGGATTTATTTGTACTTTCTGCATGTATTAAGAAGTTTCAAATTAATTAATCATAAACTGCGAAACGTAGAACTAAAGAGAAAACACCCTTTTGTAAAAAATAAGAATAACAAATGTTTGTATCTTTGTGTGACTAAATGTAACTAAACAAAATATTACCTGATTTATCAGAACAAAAATATATATATTTATATGACAATTGAGTGAGTTCTGAGCATGAAAACAAAGGAATCAAAATGATATTAGAATAGAAATTTCTTAGGACCCGAAGTTATTTAATCGTCCTAAGTAATTCTTAGTTATCTTTTTAAATCATTAGTCATTTTAACGGTACAAATTATGACCGTTGAGCATCGGACCTTTGGTGGTGGTGGTGTGGTGTGGCACGGCGTAGTTTTTACATAGTGTGGGGGATCGGCGATGGTGTTCTCGCCTGGTGTTGGTTCCCTCCGCAACCTCACGACAATTATGCCCCCACCCTCCTAAAATCCTCAACCTCACGACAATTATGCCCCCACCCCTCTAAAATCCTCAACCTCACGACAATTATGCCCCCACCCCCCTAAAATCCTCAACCATTTGGTATGAACACTTTTAGGAAGGAGGGACTGTAGATCTATTGGAAGGCTTTGGTACCAAAACAAAGGAGCGTCCGCACAGTCCCGAGCTATTGCAACCTGATTTCTATCTCCAAACCACTCTTCGTTCACAAGCTTTTCTCTACATCGGTTTCAACTACCCGATTTTATATATAGTCAGGGTTAGGGTTCAAAACCGATTATAGTTTAGGTAGGGATGGCAAGAAAAGACGAATTGGGCAAAAATGTTTGAAACCCAAAACACTCGAGACATGCATTTTGCTAAGATGATCAGCTATGAGACCGGATGTGATATTCGTTTGAGAAGTTTTTATGCGTATGAGATAGGTATAAGATTAGATGATACCCGCCGAATTAGTCAAAGCCAATGTACTCATTTACTCAAATCATATACCCCAATGACTTACCCGAACCTTGATTTTCCTTTGTCAAATAAAATTTTCTTTTTTAGCTGTTTCTTTATTTGAAAATTGAACCTTTTTTTTATTTTTATGTCTCTAAAATAATATTTTATTTTATATGCTAGAGCATAATTTTTTTTAAATGTAATATTATCATATTTTAAATATTTCAAACATTTATGTGACGTTAATATGTATGTAATTTTATAATATAACACAATTTGTAATATATTAGTTTATTGTGGTTATAATTTATATAATAATATTCAAAAGAGTTAATTAATTACAGGGTTGGACCTTGGGTCCTAACTTTTGAAAAATTATGTTTACGAAACCGTAACATTATTAGTCCCTAACACTAATTTTTATTAAATTTTTTGATTAAATGAATATTAAAAGACCAAAATACCCCTAATTATTAAAGTAATAATAAAATCTATATATTAATACATATGGGTGATTTCTATAATATATTAATATTATATTATTAAATATATACACACAGGCACCCAAAAGTCCACAACCCACATACATCATCATCTTTAAAATCTTGATCGCCGACACCACCATTGCCGGTTCACCACCATCGCGACAGAGACACCAAAGCACCATCCCGATCACCATCAACCCACAACACCACCACCACCGACAACGGATCGACAACCAACCACCATCTCCATCACCACCGATCACTGTTGCTACACAAATCCTAATCAACGGATTAAGGCTTAGGAGCAGTGCGAGAATGAGGTTGTTACCAAGGATCAGGCTGGAACTTGGTCTGAACTTTGGCTAACGAGAGGTCATTAGGAAATGGGCTGCAACTGGGCTTGGCTTCGGCTGAGAGGAATATCTGCGAGAAACAAACAACACCGTGAGCCTCACCTCGGGCAGAAAGGGTTTTCCCCCCAAGACCACACTCCGACGTGAGAATAAGTATGTGTATTGAGAGAACTTGAAACGGAAGATTAATAAGTGGCTAGTTTGTAGTGGAAGTGTTCTCCGAATGTATTCTACTTGTGGAATGAAAAAAGTATTTATAGTGTTGGTGTATAGGAACAAGATATGACATGGTTCCATTCTTGGAAGCCTGTGGTCAACGATATGAGACTAAAATCCCCTAGCTAGGGGTTTTACACCTTTCTGGTGCAAAGGGTTTCTGATTGGTATTAATGTAATTTGTTTTTGTAGTTGACTTTGGGATTTGGGGGCTGCCCTGACCTTCTGTCAGTGTTTTGGCTTTGTTTGTTTTGTCATCTTATGGTTTCTCCTTATTCCCCTGGAACCAATGAATGACTTTCGTTATTATTTTAAGTGTCTGGTCGTGGAAACTGAGGTTGCGAGAATGTATCTCGTGGTGGAAACTTCAGCCGCGGCTTGGGTCTATCTTCCCAGCCGCGGCCTGGTGGGACGCTGCTTGGATTACCTGCGGCTCGGTCCCTGCTTGGATTACCCGCGGCTTGGTCCGCACTTGAATTACATGCGGCTCGGTCCACGTTTGGACTACCCGCAGCTTGGCCCGCGCTTGGTCCACGCTTGGTCCACGCTTGGATTACCCACGGCTCGATCCGCGTTTGGATTACCCGCGGCTTGGCCTGCCACTTGGGTGACTCGCGGCTTGGCCTGCCGCTTAGGTGAATCGCGACCTCACCTCGTCAACTTCACCTTACGTATCGGCTCGGGTTTTGTTTGGCTTTTTGGGGTGATACCCCTTCATGTCCCCCGAGTCCAATGTCATGGTGTCAAACATACCATTGGAATAATAATTATTGTGTTTTGGCGGCTGTACTTTTTGACATCTTTTTGACTGATGTGACTAACTTTCACCAATCAAACTCCTTGTCATCCTTGCCTCGAGCCGGGGCCATAGTTTCCTTCAATCAAATCCTTGTCAATTTCACCTCGAGCTGCTAACTTGTCTTCGTCAAAGTAGGATGTGACAATTTCGTATTGAGCCGCGGCCCTATGGCCGCCACCATCATCTCGACCCTTATGAGTTTCTTGGACTCTTCTTCCTTTACTCTTCTATATAAACCCCTTTCTCTTCTATATAAACCCCTTTCTCATCCTTACATCTTCACACCTCTTCCATTTCCTCTCATCCAAAAACACAACTTCCTTATAAGTCCTCCAAACCCACTTCTTTGCGTCTCTAATGGATTGTAGAAATGACATTGGTCTTCAAACTTCGGTTATTTCTCAAGATTTTCTAAACTACTTTATGCTTCGCTATGGTATTTCCCCCGACCTTAGTCCCACCGTCCCTCCCCATTCATCGACCGTGAGGATGCACCGGTTGGGACGATAGCTCTTTATACTTTGTTCTTTCGTTTCTGTAACTTCCGGGTTTTGGTTAGTCGTTTCTTGTGCTTGCGTCTTAGGTATTATGATATTCATCGATCACAACTAGTTCCTTTAGGTTTGTTCAAGGTATATCACTTTGAGATATCATGTTGTGCCCTTAGCTTAGAACTCGAAACAAACCTTTTTAGGGTGTTTTATAAGTTGACTAGGGTAGGTGATCGGCTAACCTTTGAGAAAAGAAAAGTGCCCAAACCTCGTCCAGTGTTACGAACCATAACCAGTTTGAAGCATTGGAAGGACCATTTTTTCTTCATTTCCGCTAGTGTAGTTCCTTTCGAGATGCATTGGTTGGAAACTAGTAAGTGCATTCAAGACCCTTTTCCCGAACTCGGCTGGGGCATCATCAAACTCCAGTTCCACTGGTTCTTCTTATGGTGATTAATCCTTTACTCACCCTGGTGATTCTGACAAAGGGAAAACGGCCGCTTCTTCTGAGGATACTAACCTGAATGCGGAGGAGAAATTTGTTCCTGACTAGGATTTGACTAATGGAACTACCTTTGAAACTCTGGAGTCGTGTAGGGAATTTATGTTCGCGTCTCGCACGCTTGCTGAGTTTTACCGTGGGGAAGGTCTGAAAAATAGAGAATTATCGAACGTTGATTGTTTGGCTGTAGTGAATGGCCTGTTTTCGTTTGTTGAGATTCACGATCGTTGGGTTGATGGTGTCAATGAGATTCGTGATCTCAAGAAGCAAATGTCGAAATTGGAGGCTGAGAACATGTCTCTCAAGTCTCATTGTGATGTGTCTGAGCTTGCCAAAGAAAAATTTTGTAACACCCGGTTATTCTTTAAAAAAGAAAAGAAAAAAAATAAGAAATGAAGAATAAAGGAAGGAAACATCAATAAACCCAAGTTGAGGAGTTAAAAGTGTAAAAAGGAAAAAAGTACAAAGAAGTTGGTGTAAAGGTGGGCATGGCCGCCCACCCTCACTTCCCATCACCTTTTCATTCCGGATTAGAGAGAGAGAGCAGAAAAAAACTCTCAGTTGAAGAAGAAGAGGATTGAATTCAAGGTGTTTGAACTTATTTGCAAACGAGTTAGAAGGAAGATACACCCAAAGTTGCACCAGGTGAGTTTCTAGACCCCGGTTTTACTTGTTTTAAACTCTTCTTGAGGCTGAAAATGTATTATAACGATTTTACAATGTTTATGTATGTATACCCGTATGTATTATGCATGTTGATGATGTTTCTTAAATGCTTATAAGTTGTTCATGCTTAGAATAGCCTTGGTAAGCTTAGAACAATTAGGCTTGATGTTTGGGTTCGAAAATATCCTAGAAATATGTTGAACAGAAGGTTTATGCGCCTAATAAGGCTCATGCGCCTGGATTTGCGTTAGAAATGTTTAAGCGTAACTCATGTGCCTAAACAGTGCCCTCATGCGCCTAGAATATTAGTCGGACAACTAAGTGTAAGGCCATGCGCCCAAATAGTACCCCATACGTCCGAATAGCCCATGCGCCTAAGTTTCCATACGCCCGAATAGCCCATGCGTCTAAGTGTCCATGCGTCTAAGTGTCCATGCGTCCGAATGGACCATACGCCCGAATAGTATCCATGCGCCTGAAATAGCTCATGCGCCTAAGTGTTGAAAGGGTTAAGTGTTGGCTTATGCGCCTGTATAGTGATAAAACGCCCGAACAGGGCTCATGCGCCCAAATAGTGTCAAAGTGCCTAAACACTTAGAATTTATTACAGAATTTTTAGCAGTCTGTGCTTTTAGGGTTTTGATCGAGGTTTGACTAGGGCTTATAAATGCTTGGTTTCATGTATTATTATGATTGCCTTATGATTGTTTCTTATAATTATTAATATTATTATTAATATTATTGTTATTAGTGCATGACTTTACGTGGTGTGTTTATTATTGTAACGTAAAGTATTATTAATAATAATAAGTGAAAGAGTAATAAAGAAGAGAAATGAAACTTAATTTAAAATATTAACAAGTCTTGCAAGCTTATAGGAAGTGCACGACCATGAGGTCATTAGCTCAACTGTGATGCAGGTTAGCTACCCTAAGATGCACACGGGGCCAGTCAATTGAGATTGGCGGACCTTTGCAGCGTACCCTAGGTGTCTGGGCCAGCCTTGTATACAGTATGTAGAGCCCCTTGTGGGAACAGAGGGCCCAGCACCATTTCCCCCCGTGCACATAGTCTAGGGTATTGCTCATTGGTCCACATAGACAGTGAAAGATAAAGATAAAAGAGTACAGAGTAAACAAAGCATACAGTAAAGAGAAAAGCATTATCTGATTGTATAGTTAATGCGTGCTTACGTATAAAGAGATGAAGTTTTCATAAAAAGAGTATTTTCATATATATACCTTATAAAAAGTGTTTTGATTACTTTTAAAACTAGAACTCACTCAGCAACACTGACTTTTATACATTTTCAGTTGGCAGGTAAATATTGCTGACGATGGCATGAGGGTGAAGCTACTCAGCAGCGAAAGACTGACATCCGTTCATACTTATGATTGTTGTTGTTTTGTAATGCAATTAATAATTCTTTTGTATTCGATTAAACAATAGTGTATTGCTCAACAACAATGTTTTAATGAAATGAATGGCTTTTGTTAAAATAATTCTGTTTGCTTAAGCTTGTAAATTTATAATGTTTTAATGTATTAAAATGCTGTGAATGACCAACTGTGAGGTCTCCGGGAACGGAGCCTTACAAGTTGGTATCAGAGCCAAAGTTTAAGAGAATTGGGTTAAATAATTTTTTTAAAACCTAAACTTAAATTGAAAATGGGACCATTGGAGGGGTGTCAACCCGAGTAGCTATGTGCCATCAGGTATGTCTTTTCTTAATGTTAACCGATATTATGTGCGCATGCTATGTGATTTATGTGCTCTTAGTAGATTTAGATACTGATTAAGTCAGGATAGGAAATGCTTGGGGTATGAAGAGTAAAGTAAGTGGCTAATCATAACTGGCCACTGTAATTAGGGACTTACTATACTTGACATAAACTGAGTTATTACCTTGAATGACCGCATTAGTGTTTGAATCTTATAGCGTAATAGAGGATGGCTGGACGGAAATCTTCCAAGACTCCTAGAGGCAGAGGTCGTCCACGTGTGACTAGGAGTAGTGCTAATGCTCCTGAGATGACCCATGAGAACCCTGAGGTTCATGGCCAGAGCGAAGAGAATGAGAATGCTAGCTTGAATGCCTCAGCTAGGGAGGCGATTGCTGGTGAAGTACACCAGGTCATGCAGACAGTCTTACCGTCTGTGGTGACTGAGGTCATCAGGGCTATGAGAAACAAAGAAAAGAAGGAGAAGGAGAATAGAAAGGGATCAATGGGCATGGAAAGTAGAAGGGAGGAGGAACAACCAGAGCCTGAGACTGGGTTGTCCGACGAGGAGGAGGATGATGTAGTGAGGGTAACGACCGGAGGGTGCAGTTATGGGGTGTTCCAAAGGTGTAAGCCCCCGACTTTCGATAGCAATGGCAATGCTGCTGCCGCTCACCGCTGGGTGAGGGAGATAGAGGCAGTTTTCGAAATCAGTGAGTGTCGCGAGGACCAGAAGGTGAAGTTCGTGACTCACTCTTTCGTTGATTCAGCGCTGTGTTGGTGGGACAATATTGTCCAAGCTGAGGGTACCAGGACAATCGGAAGAATGAGGTGGAGTGAACTGAAGAAGTTGGTGGTCGAGGAATTCTGTCCTCACAGGGAAGTCGATAAAATTGAGAGGGAGTTCTTGCAACTTGAAGCAGGAACCTTGACCCACCAGCAGTACACCACCAAATTCAACGAGAAGGCGAGACTGGTGCCGGATCAGGTGATGCCGGTGTCAAGGAAGATCAAGAGGTACATCTAGAGACTGTCGGCTGACATTCGCAGACACCTGATTTTCATATATATACCTTATAGAAAGTGTTTTAATTACTTTTAAAACTAGAACTCACACAGCAACGCTGACTTTTATACATTTTCAGTTGGCAGGTAAATATTGCTGAGGATGGCACGAGGGTGAAGCTACTCGGCAGGGAAAGACTGACATTCGTTCATACTTATGATTGATGTTGTTTTGTAATGCAATTAATAATTCTTTTGTATTCAATTAAACAATAGTGTATTTTGCTCAACAACAGTGTTTTAATGAAATGAATGGCTTTTGTTAAAATAATTCCGCTGCTTAAGCTTGTAAATTTATAATGTTTTAATGTATTAAAATGCTCTGAATGACCAACTATGAGGTCTCCGGGAATGTGGCCTTATAAATTTACTCGAGATCTCAGTGGTGCCCAGGAGGAGCTTTGTATTCAACATGTTGCAGTGAAAAAACTTTCTTTGGATTTGAAGGATAATAAAATGGCTTCTGAAAGTCGCATTGATAGCCTTGAGGAGCGAGTAGCTCATCTTACGTCTAAGTAGAAATGGATTATCTCGGATGATGTCGGTTTGGCATTTAATAAGATTCGCGATAGTGACGAGTTTCTTGATGTGTTGGCGAGGAACAACAGTCTTTTAGACAAGGTGGGGTGGGTCTGTTGGATGGAGCTCGCCTTGCTGCAGAGGGCAAGTAACCCGAGGAAGCCAAGAAATTTGACAAAAATGCATTGAAGAAACTACAAGCTGAATCTGACTGCTTTGATAAAGCCAGTTTTCCCATGGCTGAGACTATTGCTGCTATGCGTGACTCGAGCATTGAGGAGATCAAGTCGTTCCTGGCCCCTCCAACTGAAGACCCTGCTCGTGTTTAGCTATTTCATCTTTGGGTGTATTTTCTCCTTTTGTGTTTGTGTAATGTTTCTAAACATGTATTTAGCTCTATGTTGTTTCCTTTTATAATGGTATTAGACTTTGGCACCCTATATGTTCGTAAACTGTGGTTGGTTATTGGGTTTGTTCGACTTTCTTGATTGCAACTTGGTTTTTACGTGTTTCTGACTTCCTTTGAGAAAATAATGCTGGTCGCGACTCGCGTTGCAGCTGTTGCTTCAGCCACGGCTTTCCTTGGGGTTATTAGTCTTCTGGTCGTGACTTCCTTGTGATTAGCATATTGGCCATGACTTGTTTCGAGACTATGACTTCGGCCGCGACAGGTTTTGGGAATGTGACTTCGGTCGCGGCATGTCCTGAGTTGTGCTTTGACCGCGGCACGTCTTGAGTTGTGATTTGACTGCGGCACGTCTTGAGTTGTGCTTTGCCGCGACACTTCTTGGGGTTATGGCTTTGACCGCAGCACGCCCCTTTGTCATGACCTTGGATGCGGTTTGCCCTTTGGTTGTGGCTTTTGGCCGTGACACATCCCTTACTCCTGACCCTGGTCGTGGCTTGCCGTTTGGTTGTGGCTTTTGGCCGCGACACGTCCCTTACTCCTGACCTTGGCCGTGGCTTGCCCTTTGGTTGCGGCTTTTGGCCGCGACACGTGCCCTACTCCTGACCTTGGCCGTGGCTTGCCCTTTGGTTGTGGCTTTTGGCCGTGACTTGTCCTTTAGTTATAATTTTGGCTACGAATTGGAATGGTTACTAAAGTATTTCTTGGTTATGACTGCTGCCATTTTGTATAGATGCTATTTGACTTTATGTTCTGTTGGCAGTGCCGAATCTCGGTCGTGTGTGCCATCATTGGTTTCAGCCACAGGGTGGTCTATTTTTAAAATTGGCAACCTTCTCTCATTTTGATTTTCGAGTTACTTGTTTTTTTGGCCTTGGTTATTAGCCAAATGGAAATGCACTTTTTTGAGTGGCACTAATTGTCTACTAGAGTGTAGCCATATGTTTGAAGTGACGTATTTGGTTTTCTTCGAGATCTGGTTACGAATAATGAGTTTTACCATCAAACTTTAAGAATGGCCCGCACTTGCTTACTTGTTTGTTGCATGACTTTTCATGGTTTCATCTAACTTAATTTAGCAAACGTTAGATTGTTTGGTTATTTAT
This sequence comes from Flaveria trinervia, assembly GCA_025506515.1. Classification (NCBI taxonomy): domain Eukaryota; kingdom Viridiplantae; phylum Streptophyta; class Magnoliopsida; order Asterales; family Asteraceae; genus Flaveria; species Flaveria trinervia. The sequence goes on from CM046448.1 coordinate 25,281,115, forward strand.
CGTACTGCTCGCAAACATCGCTTGAATAGTTGCATTGGTATCTCGTTTTTTCTTTTTCTTTTGCTCACGCGTCATTGTGGTTTCATGACTTGTTATGACACTGGTTATATAAAAGGATTCATTGATCTGTCATAACTACTGGTGCTCGCATGCACCTTTTTAAGGAAAAACGAGTTACAACGTTAAGACCCTACTGCCTATTACATGTAGCATCGCCGGAGCTAAGCTCCATTCCAAGTTCGTGGAACGGGTGTCCCATCTAACTTCCCTATTTTGTAAGCCCCATTCATCCCCGCTTCGATTATCTGATATGGACCTTCCCAACGGTGTCCAAGCTTTCCTTGGCTTTCGATTCGACTTGCTTCATTGCTTCGCAAGACATAGTCTCCCGGCTTAAAAGATTGTTTCTTCACCCTTGAATTGTAATATCTTTCTACTTCCTTCTTGTGTCTTGCCTCACGAATAGCCGCTATCATCCTTCGTTCTTCAAGTAAGTCCAGATTTAAACGAAGTTCTTCCTCACTGTTGGTTCGTGAGACTTGTAAGACACGAGTTGACATCATCCCAATCTCAGCAGGTATCATGGCCCAGACGCGTCTTGATTCCTTCTACAATACTCCTGTTCACTCTTTCAACCTGGCCATTGCCTTGGGGATGGGCTACCGAAGTTAAAATCTACTGGATCTTCAAATCTTCGCACCACGACTTAGAAAGGATTTTCAGCGAATTGCTTGCCATTATCTGTTATAATGAACAACGGAAGGCCAAAACGACATATGATGTTCTCCCAAATAAATTTCTTAACCTGCTGCCCCGTAATTGTTGCGAGTGCTTTGGCTTCTACCCACTTTGTGAAGTAGTTGACTGCTACTAACAGGAACTTGAACCTTCCAGCCGCTTCTGGAAATGGACCAACGATGTCCATTGCCCATTTTTGAAAAGGCCAAGCAGCACTCACGGGTATCATATCGTTTTTTGGACGGTGGCACATGGGGGCATGCTTCTAACAACTTTCACATCTTTGGATCTCGGCCACGACACTCCTATGCATACCCGGCCAGTAGTATCCTGCTTTCATTGCCTTAGCTACCACCATCCTTGGGCCTGCATGGATTCCATATATACCCTCATGTATCTCCCTAGTGACATAGTTGGCTTCATCCGGTGTGAGACAACGCAGTAGTGGTCCCATGTATGACTTACGGTATAAGACCCCTTGCTGTAATTTGTAATGCAAGGATTTTGCTTGTATTGCGCGTGCTTCTCCTCTTTCTTCCGGCAGGTCTCCATTTTCTAGAAATCTGACAATCGGGCTCATCCAACATTCCTCCACTATACCTTCTATGGAGGCTACATCATTTTCTTCGATTGACGACGCCTGTAATACCTCGAGTTTAACTTCCTTTAATAGGTGCCCAAAGGCGACGAAGGCCAGTTTGCTGAGGGCATCCGCTTTCTTGTTCTTGCTTCGCGGAACGTGTGAGACGTGACATTTTTTGAAACTGCTTATCATGCTCTTTACTTTATCCAGGTACAGCTTCATTGTTTTTTCTTTAGCGTCATAGGACCCGTTAATCTGGTTTGCAACCAGCAATGAGTCTACATGAGCGTGGAGTGTCTGGATTCCCATCTGCTTGGCCAGCCTTAAGCGGCCAGTAACGCCTCATACTTTACTTCATTGTTGGAGCTCCTAAAAGCTAACCTTAAAACGTAAGTTATTTCCTCGTGCTCAGGTCCCACTAGTATCATTCTGACGCCTGATCCTTCATCGTTTGATGTGCCATCAGTGTGCAAGCACCATTCCTTGTCGTCCTGACTCATGGATTTGTCATTAGCATTATGACCTTCTTTCTCCTGTGGCATCTCCATCAAAAAATCAGCTATGACCTGCCCCTTGATTGCAACCCTCAGCTTGTATTCTATCTCAAAGACTCCCAACACGATAGCCTATTTTGCCAACCTCCCTGATATCTCCGGCCTTCTCAGTATTTGTTGTATAGGTTGGCTAGTCCAGACCTCAATTGCATGGGCCTGAAAATACCTTCGCAATCTCTTGGAAGCATATACTAAAGCAAGAGTTAGTTTTTCCATAGGTGAATACCTGGTTTCTGGGTCTTTGAGAGCCCGGCTGATGAAATAGATCGAGGTCTGTTCTCCTTCTCTGTTTGTCATTAACACCACGCTTACAGCTTCTTCTCCTGTCTACAAGTACATTACTAGTCGTTCCTTGGGGAAAGGAGCCACTAGCCTGGGCAGGTTGCTTAAGTATACTTTCATTTGCTGAAATGCTGCTTCTGCTTCCTTTGTCCATACAAAATCCTTCTTGCTCAAACAGTTGCGTAAAGTAGTCATGAAAGGCAAAGCACGCTCAGCATGTTTTGACAGGCTCTGTTTAGGGCTACCAAGCGCCCATTAAGTGTTTGTACTTCTTTGACGGATTTGGGTGACGGCATATTGAGGACGGCTGCCACCTTCTCAGGGTTAGCTTCCAACCCCTTCTTTGTCATAATCACCCCTAGAAACCTCCCCTCTTCTACTCTAATGAACATTTCTTGGGGTTTAACTTCATATTGATTGTCTTCAAAGTTTGAAAAGTCTCGGCAACAAGGCTTCTTCATCGTGACTTTTTATCACCACATCATCCACATAGATTTCGATGTTTCTCCCCGTCTGTTGCAAAAAAGCTTTATCCATTAATCGTTGGTACGTTTCCCCTGCATTCTTCAAACCAAATGACATTTTGGTAAAGCAAAGGATGCCAACATCTGTGTAAAAAGTAGTTGTATCTTCATCCTCGGGTGCTATTTGCACTTGGTGGTATCCCTTGTACGCATCCAGGAAACACTTCAGAGGAAAGCTTGCCAAGGAATCCACCTTCAAATCAATATACGGGAGCGGATAGCAATCCTTAGGACAAGCGTTGTTAAGATCCTTGAAGTCGATGCACATCCTCCACGTGTCGCCGCTCTTCTTTACCATTACCGGGTTAGCCACCCAGGTTTGATAACGTACCTCCCTAATAATACTCGCCTCTAGCAGCTTCTTGACTTCTTCAACCACAGCTCGACTTCGTTCTGGGCCCATGTGTCGACGCTTTTGGGCAACTAGCTCTTTTGATGAACCTGTGTTCAGCTTGTGCCCTGTCGTGTTATGAGGAACGCCCTCCATGTCAGTGGGTTGCCATGCGAAAACATCCGAGTTATGTGGCAGCAGATGACGAAGTCGTTCTTTAGTGGCATCTCCCAGATGCCCCCCAGTGGTGATTTTCTATTCCGGGAAGAGAGGGTTAATTACCCACTTTTCTAGTGTTGGACATATCAGCTCGTCTTCTCCGGCTGCTGCTCCTAGGGCGATTGTCTTTACATCCTTGCACTCTTTGCTGGAATACACAGTGGCAACCCCGGTCGGGGTGGGGAATTTAATTACGGCATGAACTGTGGATATGACCGCTCCAAGCATGCACAAACCTGGCCTTCTGAGTAGGACATTGTGAGATGACTCTGATCTCATGACCAGAAAAGTCATGGTGGCCTCACGCCATCCTGCGTTGTTACCTATCGCAACAGACAGCTGTATCTGACCTAAGGTCTGCACCACCTCTCCTGCGAAACCAGTGAGTAGGTGTGTCCTTGTATCCAGGTTTTTTTTAATTTCCTCATCGAGCTGCAGAAAAAAATGTTCATACATAATTTCTAAACTACTCCCGCTATCTACATATATTCTATGTACCTGATGCCCTGCGATGATAGCTGAAATTGTGAGAGGACAGTTGGCAAAGCTCCCGCCATGTATTGGAGGGAATGAAATTTCTTGGGCCATCCAAGGTTTCATGTGGTCAGAATGACGCTTGACGCTACACTCTACGACCCTCATCATCAATATCTTCTTCCTTTTGTCTCCTATTTGAGGTGCTTTATTTAATTCTCTTAACAAGTGTGCAAGCTTTCCGGTTTTTATTGCCAGCTCTATCTGTCGTTTTAGCGAGAAACAATCATCTGTTGCATGCCCATTTTCCTTGTGGAATTCACAATACTTACTCGTGTCTCTTTTTACTCCTGGCTTCAATTGTGTGGGATTGGTGAAATGGATGTTCTATGTAGCTAGTATTTCGCTTGGGGTTTTAATCAAAGGTGGGAGAGTCACATTGGGACCCTACGGGTTCCGAATTGGGGGTGTGAAGCGAGGTTGAAAAGATGGGTTTCACTGGGGGTAACGCGGCTGGAAACGTGGTTTCTCCCATGACCTCGAGCCTCCCGGTCTCTTTTTACGGGTCCCACACAAGGGACACGAGTTTCTTTGGTGTCCTATCTTTCAATTGCTAGCACACCTTCTTTCCCCTGACAAATGCCTTGGCTCTCTCCAACATCTCGTCCACTGTCTTGGAAGATGTTCATGGAATCTTTCTACTAACTGGTCATTCCGTACTCCGTGGATGAAGGCTGAGATTCAGATCGTTTCCCTGGCTCCTCGTACCTGCATGCTTTCTTTTGAATATCTTGTGATAAGGTTTTCGATGGACTCACCATCGCCTCTCTTGATGTTATGCAATTCTGCCGGGTCCTTGGCGGATAACCTTTGTTGACTGAAATTCCTCAAGAATTCCTCCTCCAACTCCTTAAAGCTTTTAATTCCTTCGACTGGAAGGCTATCGAACCACACCCTAGCTGCACCAGTCAGGGTCTGAGCAAACATGTGACCCCATACAGGGATTGACCATTGCTCTACCTTGGCGGTGCCTATGAAGATTGCAAGATGATCGTCTGGGTCTCCCATGCCATTATACTTTCCCACATTGGATAGCATCTTGAGTTTTGGAGGAAAGGTGAAGTCCGCTATTCTTGGTATAAATTTGGACCTGGCTCACGCCGTCGATGGGTGGTATGGCTTGCTAAAATCATCATCGATTCCCACCTTCTCTCCGATTATGGTGGCGGCTAGACTCATCTTTGCTTTTAAATCGTCTTCAACGTTCTTTACTTTGTCTCCTCGATTATCTTCTCCCTCCTCACGATTCCTTTCCTCTAGGGTCGCTTCGTATTCTAAACGTGTTCGGATTTCTCTAAGGCGTCGTTCCCTTTCTTCCTGTTCCAGCATGAAGAGGATTTTCTCTCGGTTTTTGTTTATGAACTCTGGGGTGATGACACTACCACCATTATTGCCATCCGCTGCGCTGGTTTCCAACGGGGAGGTGATAGTGCGTGGATTTTCAGTATCGTTAGCGTTCTTGTGGTGAGGGGTTCCTTGACCTGAATCCATGGTGTAGTTTTTTGGGTAACGCCTGGGTCCCACGGATGGCGCCAAATGTTGCTACACAAATCCTAATCAAGGGATTAAGGCTTGGGAGCAGTGTGAGAATGAGGTTATTACCAAGGATCAGGCTGGAACTTGGTCTAAACTTCGGCTGACGAGAGGTCATTAAGAAATGGGCTGCAGCTGGGCTTGGCTTCGGCTAAGAGAAATATTTGCGAGACAAAAACAACACCGTGAGCCTCGCATCGGGCAGAAAGGGTTTTTCCCCGAGACCACACTCCATCGTGAGAATAAGTATGTGTATTGAGAGAACTTGAAAGGGAAGATTAATAAGTGGCTAGTTTGTAGTGGAAGTGTTCTCCTAATGTGTTCTACCTGTGGAATGAAAGAAGTATTTATAGTGTGGTGTATGGGAACAAGATATGAGATGGTTCCATAAATGGAAGCCTGTGGTCAACGATATGAGACTAAAATCCCCTAGCCAGGGGTTTTATACCTTTCTGGTGCAAAGGGTTTCTGACTAGCATTAATGTAATTTGTCTTTGTAGTTGACTTGGGGATTTAGGGGCTGCCCTGACCTTCTGTCAGTGTTTTAGCTTTGTTTGTTTTGTCATCTTATGGTTCCTCCTTATTCCCCTGCAACTAATGAATGACTTTCGTTATTATTTTAAGTGTTTGATCATGGAAATTGAGGTTGCAAGAATGTATCTCGTGGTGGAAACTTCAGTCGCGGCTTGGGTTTATCTTCCCAGTTGCGGCCTGGTAGGACGCGTCTTGGATTACCCGTGGCTCAGTCCCTGCTTGGATTACCCGCGGCTTGGTCCGCGCTTGGATTACATGCGGCTCGGTCCGCGTTTGGACTACCCATGGCTCGGTCCGCGCTTGGATTACCCGCGGCTCGGTCCGCATTTAGATTACATGCGGCTCGTTCCACGTTTGATTACCCGCAACTTGGCCTGCCGCTTGGGTGAATCGCGGCCTCACCTCGTCATCTTGACCTTACGTATCGGCTCGGGTTTTGTTTGGCTTTTTGGGGTGATACCCTTTTATGTCCCCCCAGTTCAATGTCATGGTGTTTAACATGTCATTGGAATAATAATTACTTTGGAATAATAATGCCCCCCCTGACCGTTCCTGCCCCCAACCGCTGACTATCACTCATCGTTGTTAGACCGCCGCCCCCGACCTCTGTTGACACCACACAACCCCGTCACCGACGACCGCCACCTACTGTTTACCCCAACCGCTGCCAACCGTGTCTAGACAACAAGCGTTATCGGTTGGTGGCGGCAATGGGGTACGGTTGGTGGCGGTAGTGGGTCCTTCGAATTTTTCTTTCTTGCGACAACCGCAAAAATTACAATAAAGACTGGAGTAAGAATACTAGAAATTTTTTTGAAATGAAAATAAGGGTATATTTAATATTTATCTTTAGGTTAATTTAGATTTTATCTTTTTACTTACTATATATCAATATTCTAAACGATGCATATAGTACATTATAATATTCTACTCAAACTTAAATTTCGTGTAATATGTAAAATACTTGCTAATAAATAATTAAAGTGAGTCTGTTTTATTTATTTTTACTTTCTTTGTTTAACTAGTTTAGCTTAAAATTTTCTTGCTTTCCATTTTTGGAATTATTTAACTAGTTTATTATGTTTGTTTACTTTGTTTAGCTTATTCTTGTTTATATAATTTAGCTTTAAAGTTTAGTTAATTTTCTACCTTATTCATTCATTTTATATAATATTATAACTCTCTAGTTAAAAGTTTTTGGTGTCACCACTAACAACATTTTAAATGTGAAAGAATATAACAAGTTTACCAATACAAGTGTGATAAGTGATCTTGCCAAAAGAATTTGAAAACAAAAAAACACATTGATTATTTTACTAAAGTTAACTAGGCTTACTGGTTACAGCTACAAATGTTTTCGGCAACATTTACATCGTAATGTGTCCAACCTAACATGGCTCGAAAATTATTAAGTTTGCTTTTATAATATTAAGTCGGAACATCTAAAGAGTTACTCCCTATAATAAATCCACCCTAGCTAAATATGTATCTTATCAATAATCAAAATTATTGAACATCAGTAATCAAATACCGGCATAGTAAAGTACACAACATAGCTAGTACTAACAATAAATAAATCTTATCACACAAAACGGGCAACGACTAGAAGTGTAGTATCTCAAAGGGGTGCATAAGTAGGTATGTAGGCTATGGACCAAATATGAAATGAGGCAATGACATTCACACTAACTATCCAACAAGCATATACAATAATAATATCCTAAGACACAATTATACGCCTGATGAATAATATAATAATCGAAAGATCTCATAGCATACAGAAGGATATTTGGTCTTGTCTACATTACACGGGAACTGCCATGCCATTGATGCCATAATGACATGATTACGGAACCCCCACAGGTAGTGGGATACTAGGATATCAAAGCAAATGTGGTACCAACTACATAAAAAAGATAAATAAGATGAGAAAACTATATTCATCTAATATTCTAATCATGTCAATGTAAGTAGTAACATATTATCAGAACAACTGAAACGAGTACAAGCAGAAGAATTTTATCCCTGTAAACTGGTACCAAAGTTCAAGTGTATCCTAGTGATGCATGATCAAGATAATCATATATCAAAATGTCAAAAGAACCATCGGACCAAGTATCAACTCAGATGGTTAAAAAAATGCTAAAGAATGTTTTAAGGCATATATGAGTCAATCGGCTTTTCCATCATGTTCAAAAGCAGCTAGGCTACAGTAACTTCATAGCAAAGAACTAATAAATATGCGTTAATCTCATTTAATGTTTAGAACTAGTTTTTGACAAACCTTCTACATACTTAAGAGTTACGTAAATAAGCCTCCTACACTATATGTTCATCGGTGGAGAAGCCTTAGGTTTGTTACTAACCTTTTAAAACGTTTATTGGTTTGTGTAGAAGACTTGGATCAACCAATAAGAATTGTAACTTTCATAACTTTCAGCTAATTTCATACACTACCAATGGTTGCCAAAATTATAGGGCAAAAGCGTTTTGGTGAGACCAGACAATGAAATATTCCAAGAATAAATTCATGTGTTAGTGGTTGGTAATTTGATGTATGTGTTGGTATCTAGAGACCAAACATTATATATGCATTAGTGGTTGGTAATTTGAAATATTCAAGTCAAGATAACTATGTGTTATGTAATATGTAGGGATGGGCTGGCAATAAGACGGGTTTAGGACACCTTTAATGATCCCAAAGCGTATGCAAAATCAAATTCAAGAATTCATAAAAATATTACAAAGGCATGTGAATAAGTACCATGTTGGTCTCTCTACTTTCTCTTCTTCCTTCCACGAGTCTGCAACACAGATCCATGCTCATTAATCATGTGATTGTGTGAAGCATCTTAAGCTTTAATATGTTAATAAAAAAACCTAAAAAGATATTCACCTGTTTTACAGGAACTTCATGATAAGATGTAATAGCAGGTTCAAAATGATTTGGTCTACCCACTGGAACCGAAGTGTGAGGAACCTAATGAACACACATAAATGACATAAGAAACAGTTCATACCGCCAAAACTATTTTAACCATGTTACAAAACTGATGTCAATTTAGCTAACATCCAACACCATTGCTCTCCATGGCATTACTTTCCTTCTTTCCACGTATAGTATTGAATATTATAGGTGACAACTTCTAACCCATTTGATTACGAATAGACCCATTCGGGTAATGTTTTATCTCAAATAGATACAATAAGTGAATGGAAAAAACTAGCTAAAACCGAAACAGGTCAAATGGGCTGAACATGTCAAACACGTTCAAATAGCCAACAGTCTATTTTTCTCAAATATTCAGATTATTGTTGTGATATTTTGTCTTTGTAACCATCATTAATGCATCAATCATCTAAAAGAATTGTAAATATTAAGTAATTAACTAGTAAAGTATTTGCCGTCAGTTAACTCTATTATTACTAGAAGATGAGCCTTTTCAACCCAAACACATTTTGACCCATAACCCAACCCGCCTAACTTGGCCATCTCGCCACCTCTATTAATTATACTTTAAACGCTGGCAATTCATATGTAGATACAAACCAACTCAAATAATTAAATTAAAACAAAAGGAAATTGTATAATAAGTTGATCAACTTTCCAGAGGTCGCATCTCTCCCAGTAGGTATATACGAACTCATTTTTCCATTAAGCATAACAGAAATTACAACCCTAACGGCCTAAAGCCTTATAAGAGATTCTCTAACTAGGAATCCATGTCCTAATATATATAGGATTCCCAATCTTTATCTACAATAAAACCTACCTCCTATATAAGAAAAGACAACCGATAATTATCTAATCCAATTATACGGATCGTATCAATGTGCTTGACCACAAGTGAACTGTGAAAGCTGGATTATGTTCTTTGATGATGTAACTAGGTAATGGAGCATTATTTACTTTTTCCTACTCTATGAGATGGATCACAAACTTACATCATTAGGAATATTCTCCCCAACGAAAGTCTTTTGCATGTTAGCCATCATTGACATCATTGCAGACATCTGAGCAGCCATCTGTGAGCATGTTTCCTCCACTGATGCAAGTCTCTCCTTCATTTCAATAACCTCCACATTCTTTTCCTCGGCCATCTTCAAAGCCTCAGCACGACTAGCAATTACAGTCCGCTGGTAGCATTTAATTCAGATAGGGATGCACTACCTTTCCTATCCACTCCCATTATCTGCTGGTAAGCATCATCTAGAGTTGCAGATTCACGAAGTTTGGACTGTAATGAAAATACGTGTTTATAAGGAGAAAAATACAATACACATAAGTCAAAACAAATACACACATTTGCTCTATAAAAAAAGCGAATAACATGAGATTTGAGCTCATACGATTACAGCAGCTGATGTTTCATTAACGGGCTGACCATTTTTGCGTGTCCGAGTCAATATAAATAGTTCTGCCTGTGAGGGTTCCTTCCCATCAGGCCTTTTTTCCCTCTGTAATGGTTTAACAGAACATTAAATTAGTCAATGCACTGGAAGTAGTATATATAGAGGAAGAACCTAACAAAATTATTTGCGGGTATAATTACCTCCTCCTCAAGTAATCTAGCAAAGCTTTTTGTGCCTGAGGTGTGGATGAACCTCACCTTTGCACGATTAGCTTTGTTTCTAGCACTAAGTCTCTGAAATATTGCACAAAAATATATCACTAGCATACCCTTCCCAGTTTAACAAATTTTCAAAGTATGTATACAACTTTAAATTGATGGAATATGACACAAACCTGAAATCATCAGAGCTCCACTGAGAAACAAGATATGACCATTGGTCAGGAAGAACCCTCCCATCACAGTCTGCAAGCCGTTCCTCATCAGTTGCATGAATATCATAACGAGAAGTCTTAAGATGTGCCTTGAAGTTTCTCCATATACTTCCAAGTGACAACATAACCCATTTCCGACAACCAGGTTCAATATCAAACCTCGTCTGTAAAATATACAAATAATGTATTACATTGTTAGAATCTCTGTAAAATATAAAGTTACTGTATTACATTGTTTTAAATTGACCAAAAGATAGAAGAACTTAAGACATGATAAAAAAATTCTCCAGATACCAGAACTTTCTGCCACATATTCTCTTTGTTCTCTTTTGGCATTTTGCTCCAACCATTATAAGTAAGAGGAGCCAAGTTTCCGTCCCGTGCTGTTTGTCCCAGGAATCTGGTTAATTTTGTAGCCTCAGGACCTACAGGCTGACCTAGCTCATTGGTGAAAATTTTAATCCTTCCCGCTGTTGATGATGTGTTAGCCCATGAATTTGGTGCTTCTTTTGAGTATTTCTCGAATCTGTTTTGAGCAAATTACGGTTAACCATATAAGTTATATACTAAGCAGTTGCAGTGAAAGAATATGAAATTCAGTAGATGGTAACAAGAAATACCAATGTTAGGCTCATCCTTTTCTGGGGAAGACTCTTGTTGACTAGAGCCCTGCAGGAGTTGACCAGCCTCATTTTTCTGCAAGTGGGTAAAATTATTGGCAAGCTGGTTTTCTTTTTGTCGTTTGTTGTGCCTCAAGATAGAAGACTCTGTAAGTGGCTGGGCATCTGAATGCATTTCACCAGAAAGTTAGAAACTATAAAGATATCAACACTGACATGATATTTAACTATTTAACAGCTAAATTAATAGCTACAAAATTAAAAGTTACTAATTAAAAGTAGTAACCAAAAAGCTAAATTATAAACACCAATATTTAACAGCAACTATAACAGCTGAAATTGAATTAGAATGAGGATACATCAATAATATTGGTAATCTGTCAAAGTATCACTAACGTAAACTTTGTGTTGATCAGGATTAAACAGTGCCACTAGAAATTGATAATAGTAATAGTGAGTAGCACCAACATCAACGATAAAGTTAACATGTAGTAAGTGGAAACATTGAAACTAATTTACAGTGACTGCTAAAACTAACAGCTAAAATGAACAAGGACATAAAACAAGGAGTTACCACTAATTCTAAAGTGGTAGTGGATGATGGATCTAAAATATATCGGAGCATTATTCAAGAGCTTTGATCATATGACAAGCCTATCTTATGTGTTTCCATATATTAGATGACTTGCATTCCCCAACTGCAAGCAAATGTTTAGCAAACATATCAAGTACTTTGTACTTATTACTTTTAGTAAACAATCTAAGGATTGTAAAATGCGATTATCTTTAAATTTCCAGGTTTAAGTAGTACAATCTTATGCCTATTAGGCCTCTAGGTGTCATACTAAATGGAGATACAGTACCAAAGGTGGGGGTGTTCCTGCCAGTTTCGTCATGCCACATAAGATATCATCCCGTTTTGGCTTACTCTCCATCCCAAGACTTCTTTTATGCTTCATCAAATCAGCACCACCATGCCCACCATCCCGTTTCCACCATCATCTCTCTCTTCCACCTCTCACTCCCACCACCTCATCACCCTCCTTCCACCCGTCTCTCTTGACACGGAACCCACACCCAAAGGCCTAAAGGACAAAATAATGCATTGCCCCTACATATTACGGATTAGAGCATCCTAGTCACATGTCCAACAATATCTGCAACCCAACATTATCGTACACGCGAACCTAGAAAAAATTGACATGTACTAGAGGTGAGATGTGGTATCATAATCATGTTCTCTATGAATCTATATACATGAGTTTGAGGAGAACCAATCTTAACAACGTGCTATTGATGCTCCTCATGGTTACACTTGTTTCACAATTTTTTTCTTTGCCTACAAATAAAAGATATTAATAAGAGGGTGATGATATATATAATGATTAGCATGAAAACAAGTAATTGGAATCGTCACCACGAGACACTAAACGTCCATTGATTACAAAAGTACTAAAATGAAAGAGGAAAACTTCGTTGCATTAAAAAATTATCCTTAATTAAGCGATAACATGTCCGACAACCACAATGCAAAAATAAAAGAAAACAACGATTCTCTAAGCAGAAAAAGAACTACAACAGTGATCAATGCAACTGATGTGTTCTTAACACGTTGTAGAACAATAACATAATATTTTACTTAACAACTCAGATGTCATATAAGAGGGGATGAAATGACAAATTCAAAAAAAAAAATAGAAGATATCTGTATTATATAAATATGATATCTCATAAGTTCTTATAGCCAAACTTAACACAGTAAATAGTAACAAAAATTTCAACGACAGGGTCCTTAAACTCCTTACCAATAATAGCAGATGGTTGTTCCGTGTGTAATTTAGCTTCTTTCCAGTGCTTCATGAAAAATGTTTTCACCCGCTTCATGAGCTTCAAAATGTGATCACCCTTTTTATTATAAGTGAGACAATTGTGCCAAATATATTGAACATCCTTGAAAACATCTCCTGAATTTATGTACTTGAGACCATTCTCAAGGTTGTTGCGTATAGTACCGAAATCCATTGGTGTCTTGATAACATCAAAATAATCCTGCTTCAAGTTCCGCTAAAATTATTCACAGAACATTGTATGATACAATAAACAAAAAAAAAGTTTGTGGTTTTTCATATTCCACAATCCCTAGGCATAATAATGTTAGATAAGTTACTTTTAAAAATACAGATTATTTAAATAACAAAAGAATTCCAAATGCCAATAAACATGAATAAAAAGTAATGAGTTACTTCATTTTCTAACTGTGAATGCATGTACAAGAGCAACATAATTTAAGGTTATTATCAAAGACTTGCATGGGGTGGAACTTGGGGCAACATTAAGGTAGCCGGCATACGACCTGATGGTCATGAGTTCGAGTCAATGGAACCTGGCCAGACCCAAAATGGATTGGAGCCCACAAACATAACATCCACGATGACAACAAGTGAGTCTTTCTTATTACTTTGGAGGTGATGAGGAAATTACAATTGCATGGGTCCAATATATAGTATAGGGATTGGAGTTATAATCCCTTAAATCTTAGGCTATAAGAAAGGATGACAGGTTGTAATATAGCTGCCAAATCTTGTCAAATTGCAATCTACCATAAAAAAATTCAACCCGTCAAAATTAGTCAAAGGCTAGGGCTGGCTGCCCTTAAGCATACACATGCCCAACAATCTCCCACTTGGAGGTTTGATCACTTCAACTGCACTCCATAATTCTGCAACCTTCCTCTCTTGTTAGTTGCAACACCTTCACATTAATTAATCTTGAAGGCCAAACAGCCAGTTTAAGTTTCACCTCATCATGTACCATGGGCTTTGTCAACGTATCAATCGTCGATGACTCTGCTAGAAACCAAGTTCAGCTCTTTTCTTGTGACCCTTTCTCCTCTTTCATACCTACTCCCACTGTAACAAATCTTTACTATGCGAATTCTACACAACACTGGGGTTCTTTGGTTTCTAAACTAGATATCTTGACCCACTAAACTTTGCTTAATCTGTTGATTCTCTAATCTTTGGCGGATCGCCTCACCCTCTAATCTATACTAGACTAGATCTTCTAACCCTCTAGGCCTCTATAGCGGTGCAAATGGAATTGGAGGAGTTGAACCATCTTCAACCTCTGAGTTCCTACTATTACAGATATCTTTTAAACTTTCATTTGTCACAGGCCTATCTTTAACCACAACTAGCACCAACCTTATATGTGCTTTCTAAACTCTTGAACCTACGAAGGTAACCTTTTTCATGCAACAAGGTCCACCGGACCCAACTTTCACTTTCATTAGATCTGGAAGTTCCCCTTTATTGTTGGCATCTTCAAACAAGGCGAACTTAATTTCAATTATGACTGCATTAACTTCTTCTGATTGTACCTAGACCATGTATAAAGTCCTTATCTTATTAACACAAGCAATAACTGTTTCCTTTTGCTACTTTTCAATTACCATTCCCGAACACAACTTGATATCCATGGTCATCCAACTGCCTGACAAAGATAAAGATTTTGTTTAGGCATGGATTAAGGTTGACATCTTTCAATGTCCAGGTGCATCCCAAAGAGGTATTCAATGCAATCACCTCTGCCCGTGATATCTTGAGTCTCATCATCTACAAATCGTCCCTTCTAGAGGTTTCCAAGTTTAAGATTCTTCATTATCTTCATGCTATATAAGGCATGGAGTTATTATCCTAATTCCATAACCTAATATCTGTGAAGTCCTCAACGCAACAAATTAGTGTGTCATCTTAGTCTTTTGTTGCAACATTCGTATCTTTCTTATCTTTTGCACCTGCCAGAGTTGTGCACCGATTTATGAAGTGCTCTATCTTTTTATAGTTCCAACATGTAATATCTTTCATGTGTTTTGAAGATTCGCCCACATTGTTTCCTCCTTTAAATCTTCTTCCTCTACCTTTTGTACTCAACAGCGTTTGAAGATTCGCCTGAACTCCTGCCGTATATCTTCTACAATCAAGTCACGCATCCCTTCAAACGTAAACTTAGCAATTCCAGATGAACTGCTAACTGCTGTAAATTTCCCTAATCAACTCTCCAACAAGGAAGACAATAAAAGAAGAGCTTGAACGTCATCAACAAATTTAATGCCAACCAATAACAAACGAGATATGACTGATTTAGTATCACGATATGAGAAGTAAGCAAGTACAAACGCGCACCTTTCATTTTGGTATTGACTAGCCACCGAATTAAAAATACCTTATTTGAGGTGAACAACTTCTCAAACATATTGGTTAAGGCCTTTAATAACCCTGTAGGGGTTTTTTCATTGATGTTGTTGTAAGCCACATTCTTTGGCAGAGATGGTATGATCACCCCTAGAGCTTGTCGATCCAACAGATCGCAATCTACATCAAACAACTTTTCTAATTTCACTCCCGACAACAACAGATGTAAGTTCTTCCACTAAAGTAAATCTTCAATATGCATCTTCAAGAATCCAAAATTATGCCCATCAAACTTATCGATCTTGATATTCCCCTCTTTTGTCATGATAACCGGAAAAAAAACAAGCATGGGCTCTAACACCACTTGCTAGGTGATTATATGGCTGTCCAAAAAAATTTCTGAACTCTTTTCGAGAATTTGTTCTGGCAGAACGGAGCTGAACCAGCAGTGGCTGGTGAACATGCTTCGAAACACAGCAGGCCACTGTTCTTTATGCTTCTGTTCTGATCAGCCACCTGCTGATCTGGTCGAAAGTTCGATGCTCGCAAGACACACTACTAGATACCAAGAACAGACAAATGCAACTCCCTAGCAGTGTGAAATATCCCTAAGATAATTTAACTATCGAATTGATTTTTTCAGAAACTTCATAGAATGTATATCATAAAAGCTTACTCCTGATTTTGGTGGGAATCAAGCAATTGAAAAAAATAATTCCATTGGCCAAAAAAGAATGATCAAACGTCCCTAACACTTCAACAAAAGCACATATATAGAGAAGGAAAAACAAAATTTTACGTTACATTCCAACAGTAAACTTACAGGTATCCCAAGTGCAATAGGATCTACAGTCTGTTAAACGGATCAGCTGCATCCAATTCATGGTCTTTTCAATCACCTAGGGTAGATGAAATAAATCTATAAGTGTAAAGCAAGTATGCAGAGTTTAACAAGGATGCTCAATGTAAATTATATGATATAATAAACCATACTCCTAGCGCAGCATTCAATTCTTGCGGCTTGTATTCTGGATTATGATGCATTTGGTTTCTATTTTCCTCGAGACCCACGTCAATACGAGGTTGATCCCTCTGCGCATTGCTGATTGAGCCATCTACTAAGCTCCTTGACAGTTACCCACACCACCAACTTCCTTGGACACTTCTTTAATAATAGATGCAATCATATGACTCAATCCGTTCACGTTAATCTCCATCCTCCCATTATCATTTCTTCCTACATCTAAATCTCCTTGCCTTCCCCTCATGAGGGAAGCAGTTCTTTGAGTTTCGGTTTCAATACGCATGGAGGAAGCGATATTTCCTGATGTCCTTTCATCAGATTCAGATATGCCAATAGCAGTAGCATCATTCTGAGGCGTCTTTTTCACCAATGGGGCTTTAGATTTTTGCTCTTTATACGAACGCGTCCGCTTCATTCTTATTCACCTCTACAGATTCCTACAGCATACTAAAGTAACAGAACAAACACCAAATAAGTCTCAAAACTACAACTGCAAATACCCATTATCGATCAATTCGATTTGTGCAATCCAGTGCAAATTATCAATTGTAGGTCGATTCGATTGGAAATGTAGCTGATTAGCTGAATTAATTACATGTTAACAAGGAATTTGTTCAAATTTAGGCATCGTGAAGGGATTATTGGATTGTTGTTTAGAGTAAAAGAGCAGGAGAAACAAAAGATTGAAGAGGTGAACTTACACAGCGATGGGGAGTGAGATGAAGACGACGGAGATGGAGGCAGAGGTTTAAATGGGGTTCTCATTGAGCATACATCGGAGCCGATGAGAAAAATGAAAGGAGAGAAACCCTGTTGCAAACAGGCAACAATAGCTGCCGTATATTCATTTCATCTTTTGCCTCTCATCGTCAGCGGTGTAAAAAACACCGGTTCGGAAAAAAACCCGTTAAAAAACCGGACAGGTTTGAAAAAAACAGGTTTGAGTCAAACGGTTCCTACATGATCCAACAAGGTGTTCAACAACAATTCCAACAGACATGCAATAATCATTAAAAGCATTTGATGTAAATACACCTGCATTATCAAGTCTCACTCTTTTAACTGTATAATCAGGGAAACGTGTTTGTAATTTTATAATTTGAGCAAAGAACTTAGCAAATGTTACATTACGAGTTGATAATAAAAAAACATGAGACCATCTGCTTGATGCATCTATTAAAACCATAAAGTATTTAAATGGTTCACATGATGGATGGATTGGTCCACATGATGGATGGATAGGTCCATATATCTCACCTTGAATTCTTTCAAGAAACATAGGTACTTCATTTTCAACTTTCAATAGTGAAGGTCTCGTAATTAGCTTTCCAAGAGAGCAAGATGTACACGGAGGTATTTTATTTGATTGTGAAATCTTTTGATTTTTCAATGGATGTCCATTTGTACTTTCAGTTATTTTTTTCATCATTGTAGACCCCGGATGGCCTAATCTATCATGTCATAATTTGAATATCTCAAGATCACAAAAGTTTTTTTTAACTGTCATGTGTGCTTGTGGCACATTAATATGTATGTAATGCAAACCAGAATGGAGCATTGACAGTTTTTCTAATATGTCACTTTTGCTCATGATATGCAAATATTTTTCATTTTCAACGGTCATTGACCGAGTATCATATCCATTATGATATATGTTTTTGAAACTTAATAAGTTTTTCATTGATCTTGGGGAAAAGTAAAACATTTTCTATTAAAAGCTTTGTACCATTTGGTAATACTAATTTAGTCTTTCCAACTCCTTTGATCAAGTCTGTAGGACCTGATATTGTATCAATAGTTCCCTTTGTTGGTTTCATTTCATAAAAATATTTTTTGGATCTAAGTATAGTGTGTGTAGCTCCACTATCTGCTATACATATATCTCATTCATTTATTTGGCCTTGTGCTCCAATAAGAGTCATCATTTTTTTATATCTTCAAATATAAGGACAAATAATAAGTATATAATAAGTCCTTTTTTTAACAAAAAACTTTATTCATATAGTTAATACAATACATGAAAAGAAAAATAATTAAACATAACTAAAAAGGTACTTAAACAAGAGAATTACATAATTGTTGCATACAATTATTATAATCTAGCACCATATCTTTTAAAGTTACAAATCACCGATAAAATCTGAGGTATTTAGCTCAACGTTGATGTCATCAAATTTATCCACATGGTTCACTTCTTTCTCTTTCTCTTTCCCTTTAAGGGATGCTTGATATAGTTCACATAGATGTGAAGCAGTGCGACAAGCTTTTGACCAATGGTTTGTACTACCACATCTAAAACATGAACTAGCATAATTTTGAGAAGTACTAACTTCATTTTTAAACTTGTTTTGTTGGTTGAAATTTGTAGTTCATTGTCCATGACCACGACCACGACCACGACCACGGCCACGACCATGTCCACGACCACGGCCACGAGAATTACCTCGGTAATTGTTGTTCCATTTGTAAGGATGATTACAATCATTAAAATGGATTTTATCAAAATGGCCACGACCACAGCTGTCACACCCCCGCTAAAAGCGGAAGCACGGGGATGTAACGAGACGGGATCGTCATAACACATGGTAAGAACTAGAGATGCAATATAACAAATGATGACAAGTGTGTCATGACGACACCGACACAAAGGAGACTTGTGTCGTGTTTAGTCAATATTCACGACAACATAGCCATAAGCAAAAGATGATATATGATTCACATAAACAAGGAAGATCACATTGTAATGTATTTCCCACAACCCAGGAACAAGTATCAAAAGTATGATGTTGTTTAAAGCAGACTACAACAATGTTCCAAAAAGAAAATGTTCGCTAAGCATGTTTAGTCTCAAAATGCATCCTAGGGTCTCCATTAAGGCAGCACACTTAGATCTTCAATTAGCATTGTCACTTGAAAAGATATACTCAAAATGGTCAACAAAATTGTTGGTGAGCTCGCATGTTTAAATAGAAAAATAGTAATTGATGTTGTATTGTAAATGTGGTGGAATACCGTGAATACAGTTATAAGTAAGCAAAATCACATGACATGAGCTTTACAACCAAACCTAACGACGTACACACAGAATCTTGTCAGAATATATTCACCCAAGGCCCGTTCCTGGCCACTGTTGGTACTAACTAGTATACCAACAAATAAGGGTGGGGGTGTCAATACCTATCCGTCGGTTCCCACACTGGAATAAATGGTTGTAAAGAAAGTACCACACAGCGAACTCAAGCATGTATCAGATAAGTACTCACAAAACACTAACACGTTGATTCCAAGTACATAAATTGTATGTAAGTTATACAACATGAAAAGTGGATGAGCATACTTTTCCCCCATGTTGTAAATGATTGAAATGTTGTATAAGCGTAAAAATGGGCCACGAAACTCACTTGTTAAGTGGTAAATATGAATGATCAAAGTTTCCCAAGTGTTGTATGCAATGAACGGTCAAACACCTATTCACAGTTATTGTTAAGCATTAATGATATGTAAAAAGCATATAGTAACATTCGGTCGGTTCAGGTTGTATTGGTTCGGTCGCGTGTAACACACACAAACAGGCACACGTATTAGATCTTATGTAGATCCAACTACTAGGAACCGTCGCCATTGCCGGTGATATTTTTGTAAAGGTTCCATTGTTATAAGAGAAGTATTCGGTAAATATTAGTAGTCACGAATCGGTTGTTGATAATTATAAAATGTTAGATTGATTTGACTTGGAATAGCATTGTAGGCTTGATAGCGTTGACTTTAATCTTTGTGGTTGAGCAATGGCAACCATGTTGATGTTACCTTAACATCACACGACATACGAGAAAGAATTCACACACACAGCAGCTTCAGTCGCACGACAGGACCAGACGCATAACTCAACACCCCATTCGCACGAATCAACCCTCATTCGTACGAATCAGCTTCATTCGTACGATTGAACCTTCATTCGTGCGACTGGCATTCAGTCGTACCATAAAGCACTCAATCGCACGACTCAACCTCCTTATGCACGAATCAACCTTCATTCGTATGAATCAGCTTCATTCGTACGACTGAACCTCCATTCGTACGATTGGCCTTCAGTCGTGCGATACACGCACAATCGCACACATCCATTCGTTCGCATGACTCAATCGCACACAACATTCATCCGCATTGATTCAATCGCATACAACATTCATCTGCATTGACTCAATCGTGCGCATTCATCTGCATTGGCTCAATCGTACGCATTCATTCGATCGCACGACTCAATCGCAACCGAATGTCACAGTCGCACGACTCATCCAGTCGCACGGCTCAGTCGCATGACAGGCCCAGTCACCAGAATGGCAGATTCGTGACTGCAGAAGTGCAGAGCAGCCTCCGGCTACTCTATGCACGGGTTTTACACCACAAGGACCTCCAAAAACACACTACAAACACATTCAAACAAGAAGAACACGTAGAAAGACATCGCACGCAACCACACGACCTCATGTGTTCGGGTTGGACCTGAACACCCGAAACCCTAAGTGGAAAACAATGAAATAGCAAGAAAAGGGACGACCACGGTCGTCTACCTGCAAGAATGGAGTAGACTCGGTTGTAGTCGAAGTCTAGACGACGAAAACGTGACCAAACGGGGCGGTTTTGGTGCAAGGAAGAAGATGAAAGTGAGAAGAGAATGAAGAAGAAGAAGATGAAGTAAATGAGGGCTAGGGCTATGAAAATGGGGTTTATATACCCAACCCAAGTTTGGAAAATGGCACATTTAGTCCCTGCACTTAAATCCCCGAATTCCCAAATTCGTTTCAGTTGAAAACGACTTTAACAGGTTAGTTATATTGATGATATAAATGTATTTAATGATAATTGATAACTTAATATGGTTTTATTAGTGATAATAATATTGTATAAAATGGCATATTTAAGATAATGATGATGAAAATTGTAAAGGTTTTAAGCATAGCATACGATTTGACGATAGCACAAGCATAAAGATCATAAAACAAGTATAATATCCACACGAATAGTTTATAAGGATGAGGAATGAACGATCAAAGAAAAGTTAACAAAAACCACGTTAATTGACGGACCTTGAGGTGACGGTTGTCACAGTATCCCCCAGTTGAGAGAATTTCGTCCGAAATTCAGTTGGAGTTAGGTCCAAGAGTGTCATCCTCGAATAGATGTGGATATTTAAGTTTCATCTGGTCTTCCCGTTCCCATGTAAACTCTGGCCCTCGTTTTGCATTCCATCACATGCGGACAATTGGTATTCTACTGCGCTTCAATTGCTTGACCTTTAGATCCATGATCTTAATGGGTTCCTCAACAAAATGAAGTTTTTCGTCAATCTTGATGTCCTCAATCGGTATGTGAAGGGATTCGTCAGCCAACACTTCTTGAGGTTCGACACGTGGAAAGTATCATGTACGTCGCTGAGTTCTTGTGGTAACCTTAATCGGTAAGCCACTAGACCGATTCTTTCTGTAATCTCGAATGGTCCTATGTATCTTGGGGCTAACTTCCCTTTCTTTCCAAACTGAACAATTCCTTCCAAGCAGAGACTTTGAGTAAAACTTGATCTCCAATGTTAAATTCTAGAAGCTTCCGACGGTTGTCGGCATAGCTCTTTTGGCGATCTCTAGTAGCTTTTAGTCTGTCTTTGATTTGGAAAATCTGTCGGTTGTTTCTTGAATGATCTCTAGGCCTGTTAACTGACTTTCACCAATTTTGGCCCAACAAACAGGAGATCTGCATTTCTTCCATACAACGCTTCAAATGGAGCACATCCAATGCTCGTGTGGTAGCTGTTGTTGTAAAAGAACTCAATCAATGGTAAATGAGTGTCCCAACTACCAACAAAGTCGATTACACACGCCCTCAGCATGTCTTCCAATGTTTTTATAGTTCGTTCACTTTGGTCGTCTGTCTGTGGGTGATAGGCTGTACTCATATCTAATCGAGTGCCCATCGCTTTCTGTAGTGTCTGCCAAAATCGTGAAGTAAATCGGTTGTCACAGTCGGATATAATCGACACCGGAACTCCGTGTCTTGTCACGACCTCCTTTATGTACAATCTCGCCAACTTATCCATTTTGTAGTCTTCTCGGATTGGCAAGAAATGAGCTAAATTCATCATTCGATCCACTACGACCCATATCGAGTCATGCCCGCAGCTCGTTTTAGGGAGTTTGGTAATAAAATCCATGGCTATGTTCTCCATTTCCACTCTGGAATTTCAGGTTATTGTAATAATCCCGATGGTTTCTGATGTCCAGCTTTAACTTTCAAGCATGTCAAGCATCTGCTTACGTACATAGCAATGTCTTTCTTCATGCCTGGCCACCGGTACAGATCCTTGAGATCGTGGTACATCTTGTCTGCACCAGGATGAATAGAATAGCGCATCTTGTGTGCTTCATCCATGACCAAGGTACGTACACCTCCCCATCTGGTACTCATATACGATCCATGAAGTACTGTATACCATCATCCTTGCAAATCATTTGTTTATCCAACCCTCGGAATTCTTCTCCCGCAAGGTTTTCTTCTTTCAATGCCTCACTTTATGCAATTTGGATCTGAGCTTTCAATTCGTTTGAATAGTCAATCCAACGCTCGAGCACGTAGTCGTTTCGTGCGTTCTTTGTGGCTTAAAGCATCAGCCACCACGTTAGCTTTCCCCGGATGATACCGGATTTCACAATCGTAGTCACTAAGAAGCTCTACCCACGTCGTTGACATATATTAAGCTCCTTCTGATCTAGGATATGTTGGAGGCTCTTATGATCTGTGTAGATGATGCATTTAGTTCCATACAGTAATGCCTCCATATCTTTAGTGCAAATACTACAGCGCCCAACTCAAGATCATGAGTTGTATAGTTCTTTTTATGCACCTAAGTTGTCGCGAAGCGTAGGCAATCACATTATCCTTCTGCATTAGTACACATCCCAATCCTTGATGTGAATCATCGCAGTATACCACGAAATCATTAGTTCCGTCTGGGAGGGACAATATCGGTGCGTTGCACAACTTCTCTTTCAACGTTGGAATGCTTGTTCTTGTGCATGTCCCCAATCAAACTTCTTGTATTTCTGAGTCAACATCGTTAACGGTTGAGCAATCTTTGAAAAATTCGCGATGAAGTGACGATAGTACTCGGCCAATCCTAAGAATTATGTATCTCTGAAGGTGTCTGGGGTGCATCCCATTTCTTCACTGCTTCGATCTTTCCAGGATCTACATGAATCCCATCCTCGTTAACCACATGACCCAAAAACTTCACTTCCGCAACCAAAATTCACACTTCGAGAACTTGGCGAAAAGTTTCTCTTCACATAACAGTTCCAGAATTGCCCAAAGGTGTTCTTCATGATCTTCTTTCGATCGGGAGTAGATAAATATATCGTCTATGAACACGATCACAAACTTATCCAAATAAGGTTTACACACCCGATTCATTAGGTCCGTAAACACAGCTGGTGCGTTAGTCAGCCCGAACGGCATGACCAAGAACTCATAGTGCCCATAACGAGTTCTAAACGTTGTTTTCGGTATGTCATCCTCGAAAACCTTAATTGATGATATCCAGAATGAAGGTCGATCTTGGAGAAATACGAAGCTCCTTACAGGTGGTCAAACTGATCGTCAATCCTAAGGAGAGGATACCTATTCTTCATGGTTAACTTGTTCAACTCGCGGTAATCGATACACATTCTGAACGACCCATCTTTCTTTTTGACAAATAACACCGGTGCTCCCCATGGGGAGTGACGCGGCCGAATAAAACCCTTCTCCAGTAATTACTGTAACTGACTAGATAATTCCTGCATTTCAGATGGCGCTAACCGGCATGGCGTCTTTGCTACCGGTGTAGCTCCAGGAATCAACTCTATACGAAATTCCACCTGTCGAGGGGGAGGCAAACCAGACAAGTCATCAGGAAATACATCCGGGTAGTCCTGTACCACTGGAATATATACTAATTCTCTCCTCTTCCTTCTTTTCTACCACATGAGCCGAAAAGCGTAGCATTGCTTTCGTAAACTTCGGTGTGTTTTCATGCAGGAGATAGCTTTAGGTTTCTTCCCGGTTGTTCTCCTTGAATTCTGAGCACCTCCCCGTTTGGCATGGGGATTCGTACTACTTTGTGTCGACAGACAATCTCAGCTCTGTGTTTCGAAAACCAATCCATTCCCACAATCACGTCGAAGCTTCCTAACTCAAAGGGTATCAAGTCTATATCGAAGGCATGGTCCTCCAATATCATCGAGCACTTTCTAATGATTTCATTGGCCTGTACAACCCTACCATTGGCTATTCTACGGAGTAGCTAGTTTCTAGCCTACTAGGGCTCAAATCAAGCAATTGCACAAACTCAGAAGATATAAAGCTATTGTCTGCTCCAGTATGAAATAATATGGATGCGAAGTGATTATTGAGTAAGTGTGTACCCGTGACAACATTCGGGTCCTGACGGGCATCGTTGGCTCCAATGACAAATGCACGTCCCCGAGCTGTATTTCCTTGATTCACCGGCCTTGATTCCTAGCTATGGCTATCACGGCTACTGGTTGTTTCCTTGCTGACCTGGCGCCCGATTCAGTCTAGGGCACACGTTTCTGTAGTGATCAGGGCTTCCACACTCATAGCAGCCCCTGGCATTCCGGCGGGGTTAACCGCGTTGACTAGTGCCACCAGATTTGGCGCCACTTTACAATCTTTTGCTAGATGCCCCGGGCGTCTACAGTTCACGCACACCTGGAACGACATTGCTGGGGGATGATGAAGTTGCACCTATCACATTTCGGGTGCGGATCAACGTACTCTCTCTTGCCCTGCGTTACGACCACAAAATTTCTGGTTGCCTTGGCCTTTTATCAAATCTCCGGCACTCGACGGCTCGTTTCCCCAACATCCTTTCTTTTCTCTGCTCCCCTTCCCAATACCCCTGTTCTCACCATCTCATCAGTTAGAGCGCTAGCCTTCAGAATTACGCTCTGAATCGTAGGAGGAGAACTGTTGTTACCATCGCTCAGCTTTGAGGCGCAAGTCCCCAAATATACCTCTCGATCCTCTTTGATTCCAGAGTGACCAGATGTGGAACCAATCTTGCCAACTCGTGAAAACGATCAGTGTAGGCGGCGTGCCCGGCCCCCACCATAGCATGATTCCAGAATTCATGCTCTAGTTTCGGCATCTCATTGAGGGGGCAGTATTCCTCGGTGATTAAGGCCTTAAACTCATCCCACGAAATCTGCATCGCTGCTTCTCTTCCCCTAGCCTGAACCTAAGTGTTCCACTAAGTTAGTGCTTTGCCCTGTAGTGAACACGTGGCATATTTAATCTTCTGGCTGTCGAGGCACTCGCTGATATCGATCACTGCCTCCATCTTCTCAGCTATCTGGTCAGGGCTATCACTCCACCTTTTCCATTGAACTCTTTTGGTTTACAGGCCACAAACTCCTTGTACGAACATCCCCTTCTAGTATTAACAGCCCCAGTCTCATTGCCGGCTGTTCCACCATTCCGGTTTCCTGATTACTCTCATTCCCAATCGGGTTCCCATTATTCTCATTATCATTGCCACCATCCGCGTGGGGGTGGTGGTTGTGAAGAGCATCGCTCACGTGGGCCACAATAGTCGTAATCAGTGCGGCCAGCTGTTGAGTGATCAGAGCTGCCATGTCAGAGTTTCCTGTTCCCTGATTATTATTGGCAGGGCCATCACTTGTTCTTGGTGCTCTACCTCTGCCTCTGCCTCTGCCCCTCGGGGCTTCACTTCCGCTACTATTACTGCAGGTAACTCTTCGAGGCGGCATTTTCTAGTCATAAAAGTAGTAAACACATAAGCTTTAACCATTTCAAAGTATATTATCCATACCACTCATCAAGGTCTAGCATTCCAAGTTAATATCACACTTGTTGCTACCACACATCACATACAAGTCGTGTAGTTCTCACACCATGAATAGATAATGTTCCAATAGTAGTCCATCATAATAATTGCAAACCCATGCATATAATCACGTTGGTCTAGCGAAGGTTGTCTATCTCCTCCTCTATCGAGGTTTCAGACATAACCTCCTCAGGGTAAGTCTCAATGTCCAAGGTCAAGCGCAATAGCATGATCTGTGAAGATCCCTTCGGGTTTAATACCTGGGTTTGATAAACCAACTCGGCGCGCAGAGGGAACGAAAGATCCAATAGAAGCATCCCATAAAGAGTGAGCATAAGGGCTCTCTCGTAGGGTGGAAAGATCACAATATAGATAGATAAACGAATCAAGTAAAGAGGAACACATACATGAGATATAAAATGCACATAGATCCTAGCATGCAAATCTACATGAAGTTTCCTAGGTTATAGTCTAGGTCAAGTGAATTGCCTAATTCTCTATAACCAATGACTCTGATACCAGTTTGTCACACCCCCGCTAAAAGCGGAAACACGGGGATGTAACGAGACGGGATCGTCATAACACATGGTAAACACTAGAGATGCAATATAACAAATGATGACAAGTGTGTCATGACGACACCCAACACAAAGGAGACTTGTGTCGTGTTTAGTCAATATTCATGACAACATAGCCATAAGCAAAACATGATATATGATTCACATAAAAAGGAAGATCACATTGTAATGTATTTCCACAACCCAGGAACAAGTATCAAAAGTATGATGTTGTTTAAAGCAGACTACAACAATGTTCCAAAAAGAAAATGTTCGCTAAGCATGTTTAGTCTCAAAATGCATCCTAGGGTCTCCATTAAGGCAGTACACCTAGATCTTCAATTAGCATTGTCACCTGAAAAGATATACTCAAAATGGTCAACAAAATTGTTGGTGAGCTCGCATGTTTAAATAGAAAAATAGTAATTGATGCTGTATTGTAAATGTGGTGGAATACCGTGAATACAGTTATAAGTAAGCAAAATCACATGACATGAGCTTTACAACCAAACCTAACAACGTAACACAGAATCTTGTCAGAATATATTCACTCAAGGCCCGTTCCTGGCTACTGTTGGTACTACTAGTATACCAACAAACAAGGGTGGGGGTGTCAACCCAGTAGTACTACCAATACCTATCCGTCGGTTCCCACACTGGAATTAAATGGTTGTAAAGAAAGTACCACACAGTGAATTCAAGCATATATCAGATAAGTACTCACAAAACAGTAATACATTGATTCCAAGTACGTAAATTGTATGTAAGTTGTACAACATGAAAAGTGGGTGAGCATACTTTTCCCCCATGTTGTAAATGATTGAAATGTTGTATAAGCGTAAAAATGGGCCACGAAACTCACTTGTTAAGTGGTAAATATGAATGATCAAAGTTTCCCAAGTGTTGTATGCAATGAACGGTCAAACACCTATTCACAGTTATTGTTAAGCATTAATGATATGTAAAAAGCATATAGTAACATTCGGTCGGTTCAGGTTGTATTGGTTCGGTCGCGTGTAACACACACAAACAGGCACACGTATTAGATCTTATGTAGATCCAACTACTAGGAACCGTCGCCATTGCCGGTGATATTTTTGTAAAGGTCCATTGTTATAAGAGAAGTATTCGGTAAATATTAGTAGTCACGAATCGGTTGTTGATAATTATAAAATGTTAGATTGATTTGACTTGGAATAGCATTTGTAGGCTTGATAGCGTTGACTTTAATCTTTGTGGTTGAGCAATGGCAACCATGTTGATGTTACCTTAACATCACACGACATACGAGAAAGAATTCACACACACAGCAGCTTCAGTCGCACGACAGGACCAGACGCATAACTCAACACCCCATTCGCACGAATCAACCCTCATTCGTACGAATCAGCTTCATTCGTACGATTGAACCTTCATTCGTGCGACTGGCATTCAGTCGTACCATAAAGCACTCAATCGCACGACTCAACCTCCTTATGCACGAATCAACCTTCATTCGTATGAATCAGCTTCATTCGTACGACTGAACCTCCATTCGTACGATTGGCCTTCAGTCGTGCGATACACGCACAATCGCACACATCCATTCGTTCGCATGACTCAATCGCACACAACATTCATCCGCATTGATTCAATCGCATACAACATTCATCTGCATTGACTCAATCGTGCGCATTCATCTGCATGGCTCAATCGTACGCATTCATTCGATCGCACGACTCAATCGCAACCCGAATGTCACAGTCGCACGACTCATCCAGTCGCACGGCTCAGTCGCATGACAGGCCCAGTCACCAGAATGGCAGATTCGTGACTGCAGAAGTGCAGAGCAGCCTCCGGCTACTCTATGCACGGGTTTTACACCACAAGGACCTCCAAAACACACTACAAACACATTCAACAAGAAGAACACGTAGAAAGACATCGCACGCAACCACACGACCTCATGTGTTCGGGTTGGACCTGAACACCCGAACCCTAAGTGGAAAACAATGAAATAGCAAGAAAAGGGACGACCACGGTCGTCTACCTGCAAGAATGGAGTAGACTCGGTTGTAGTCGAAGTCTAGACGACGAAAACGTGACCAAACGGGGCGGTTTTGTGCAAGGAAGAAGATGAAAGTGAAGAAGAGAATGAAGAAGAAGAAGATGAAGTAAATGAGGGCTAGGGCTATGAAAATGGGGTTTATATACCCAACCCAAGTTTGGAAAATGGCACATTTAGTCCCTGCACTTAAATCCCCGAATTCCCAAATTCGTTTCAGTTGAAAACGACTTTAACAGGTTAGTTATATTGATGATATAAATGTATTTAATGATAATTGATAACTTAATATGGTTTTATTAGTGATAATAATATTGTATAAAATGGCATATTTAAGGATAATGATGATGAAAATTGTAAAGGTTTTAAGCATAGCATACGATTTGACGATAGCACAAGCATAAAGATCATAAAACAAGTATAATATCCACACGAATAGTTTATAAGGATGAGGAATGAACGATCAAAGAAAAGTTAACAAAAACCACGTTAATTGACGGACCTTGAGGTGACGGTTGTCACAGTATCCCCCAGTTGAGAGAATTTCGTCCCGAAATTCAGTTGGAGTTAGGTCCAAGAGTGTCATCCTCGAATAGATGTGGATATTTAAGTTCATCTGGTCTTCCCGTTCCCATGTAAACTCTGGCCCTCGTTTTGCATTCCATCACATGCGGACAATGGTATTCTACTGCGCTTCAATTGCTTGACCTTTAGATCCATGATCTTAATGGGTTCCTCAACAAAATGAAGTTTTTCGTCAATCTTGATGTCCTCAATCGGTATGTGAAGGGATTCGTCAGCCAAAACTTCTTGAGGTTCGACACGTGGAAAGTATCATGTACGTCGCTGAGTTCTTGTGGTAACCTTAATCGGTAAGCCACTAGACCGATTCTTTCTGTAATCTCGAATGGTCCTATGTATCTTGGGGCTAACTTCCCTTTCTTTCCAAACTGAACAATTCCTTTCCAAGCAGAGACTTTGAGTAAAACTTGATCTCCAATGTTAAATTCTAGAAGCTTCCGACGGTTGTCGGCATAGCTCTTTTGGCGATCTCTAGTAGCTTTTAGTCTGTCTTTGATTTGGAAAATCTTGTCGGTTGTTTCTTGAATGATCTCTAGGCCTGTTAACTGACTTTCACCAATTTTGGCCCAACAAACAGGAGATCTGCATTTCCTTCCATACAACGCTTCAAATGGAGCACATCCAATGCTCGTGTGGTAGCTGTTGTTGTAAAAGAACTCAATCAATGGTAAATGAGTGTCCCAACTACCAACAAGTCGATTACACACGCCCTCAGCATGTCTTCCAATGTTTTTATAGTTCGTTCACTTTGGTCGTCTGTCTGTGGGTGATAGGCTGTACTCATATCTAATCGAGTGCCCATCGCTTTCTGTAGTGTCTGCCAAAATCGTGAAGTAAATCGGTTGTCACAGTCGGATATAATCGACACCGGAACTCCGTGTCTTGTCACGACCTCCTTTATGTACAATCTCGCCAACTTATCCATTTTGTAGTCTTCTCGGATTGGCAAGAAATGAGCTAAATTCATCATTCGATCCACTACGACCCATATCGAGTCATGCCCGCAGCTCGTTTTAGGGAGTTTGGTAATAAAATCCATGGCTATGTTCTCCCATTTC
This sequence comes from Flaveria trinervia, assembly GCA_025506515.1. NCBI lineage: Eukaryota > Viridiplantae > Streptophyta > Magnoliopsida > Asterales > Asteraceae > Flaveria > Flaveria trinervia. The sequence goes on from CM046448.1 coordinate 25,311,709, forward strand.
CACTCTGGAATTTCAGGTTATTGTAATAATCCCGATGGTTTCTGATGTCCAGCTTTAACTTTCAAGCATGTCAAGCATCTGCTTACGTACATAGCAATGTCTTTCTTCATGCCTGGCCACCGGTACAGATCCTTGAGATCGTGGTACATCTTGTCTGCACCAGGATGAATAGAATAGCGCATCTTGTGTGCTTCATCCATGACCAAGGTACGTACACCTCCCCATCTGGGTACTCATATACGATCCATGAAGTACTGTATACCATCATCCTTGCAAATCATTTGTTTATCCAACCCTCGGAATTCTTCTCCCGCAAGGTTTTCTTCTTTCAATGCCTCACTTTATGCAATTTGGATCTGAGCTTTCAATTCGTTTGAATAGTCAATCCCAACGCTCGAGCACGTAGTCGTTTCGTGCGTTCTTTGTGGCTTAAAGCATCAGCCACCACGTTAGCTTTCCCCGGATGATACCGGATTTCACAATCGTAGTCACTAAGAAGCTCTACCCAACGTCGTTGACATATATTAAGCTCCTTCTGATCTAGGATATGTTGGAGGCTCTTATGATCTGTGTAGATGATGCATTTAGTTCCATACAGGTAATGCCTCCATATCTTTAGTGCAAATACTACAGCGCCCAACTCAAGATCATGAGTTGTATAGTTCTTTTTATGCACCTTAAGTTGTCGCGAAGCGTAGGCAATCACATTATCCTTCTGCATTAGTACACATCCCAATCCTTGATGTGAATCATCGCAGTATACCACGAAATCATTAGTTCCGTCTGGGAGGGACAATATCGGTGCGTTGCACAACTTCTCTTTCAACGTTTGGAATGCTTGTTCTTGTGCATGTCCCCAATCAAACTTCTTGTATTTCTGAGTCAACATCGTTAACGGTTGAGCAATCTTTGAAAAATTCGCGATGAAGTGACGATAGTACTCGGCCAATCCTAAGAATTATTGTATCTCTGAAGGTGTCTGGGGTGCATCCCATTTCTTCACTGCTTCGATCTTTCCAGGATCTACATGAATCCCATCCTCGTTAACCACATGACCCAAAAACTTCACTTCCCGCAACCAAAATTCACACTTCGAGAACTTGGCGAAAAGTTTCTCTTCACATAACAGTTCCAGAATTGCCCAAAGGTGTTCTTCATGATCTTCTTTCGATCGGGAGTAGATAAATATATCGTCTATGAACACGATCACAAACTTATCCAAATAAGGTTTACACACCCGATTCATTAGGTCCGTAAACACAGCTGGTGCGTTAGTCAGCCCGAACGGCATGACCAAGAACTCATAGTGCCCATAACGAGTTCTAAACGTTGTTTTCGGTATGTCATCCTCGAAAACCCTTAATTGATGATATCCAGAATGAAGGTCGATCTTGGAGAAATACGAAGCTCTTACAGGTGGTCAAACTGATCGTCAATCCTAAGGAGAGGATACCTATTCTTCATGGTTAACTTGTTCAACTCGCGGTAATCGATACACATTCTGAACGACCCATCTTTCTTTTTGACAAATAACACCGGTGCTCCCCATGGGGAGTGACGCGGCCGAATAAAACCCTTCTCCAGTAATTACTGTAACTGACTAGATAATTCCTGCATTTCAGATGGCGCTAACCGGCATGGCGTCTTTGCTACCGGTGTAGCTCCAGGAATCAACTCTATACGAAATCCACCTGTCGAGGGGGAGGCAAACCAGACAAGTCATCAGGAAATACATCCGGGTAGTCCTGTACCACTGGAATATATACTAATTCACTCTCCTCTTCCTTCTTTTCTACCACATGAGCCAGAAAAGCGTAGCATTGCTTTCGTAAACTTCGGTGTGTTTTCATGCAGGAGATAAGCTTTAGGTTTCTTCCCGGTTGTTCTCCTTGAATTCTGAGCACCTCCCCGTTGGCATGGGGATTCGTACTACTTTGTGTCGACAGACAATCTCAGCTCTGTGTTTCGAAAACCAATCCATTCCCACAATCACGTCGAAGCTTCCTAACTCAAAGGGTATCAAGTCTATATCGAAGGCATGGTCCTCCAATATCATCGAGCACTTTCTAATGATTTCATTGGCCTGTACAACCCTACCATTGGCTATTTCTACGGAGTAGCTAGTTTCTAGCCTACTAGGGCTCAAATCAAGCAATTGCACAAACTCAGAAGATATAAAGCTATTGTCTGCTCCAGTATGAAATAATATGGATGCGAAGTGATTATTGAGTAAGTGTGTACCCGTGACAACATTCGGGTCCTGACGGGCATCGTTGGCTCCAATGACAAATGCACGTCCCCGAGCTGTATTTCCTTGATTCACCGGGCCTTGATTCCTAGCTATGGCTATCACCGGCTACTGGTTGTTTCCTTGCTGACCTGGCGCCCGATTCAGTCTAGGGCACACGTTTCTGTAGTGATCAGGGCTTCCACACTCATAGCAGCCCCTGGCATTCCGGCGGGGTTAACCGCGTTGACTAGTGCCACCAGATTTGGCGCCACTTTACAATCTTTTGCTAGATGCCCCGGGCGTCTACAGTTCACGCACACCTGGAACGACATTGCTGGGGGATGATGGAAGTTGCACCTATCACATTTCGGGTGCGGATCAACGTACTCTCTCTTGCCCTGCGTTACGACCACAAAATTTCTGGTTGCCTTGGCCCTTTTATCAAATCTCCGGCACTCGACCGGCTCGTTTCCCCAACATCCTTTCTTTTCTCTGCTCCCCTTCCCAATACCCCTGTTCTCACCATCTCATCAGTTAGAGCGCTAGCCTTCAGAATTACGCTCTGAATCGTAGGAGGAGAAACTGTTGTACCATCGCTCAGCTTTGAGGCGCAAGTCCCCAAATATACCTCTCGATCCTCTTTGATTCCAGAGTGACCAGATGTGGAACCAATCTTGCCAACTCGTGAAAACGATCAGTGTAGGCGGCGTGCCCGGCCCCCACCATAGCATGATTCCAGAATTCATGCTCTAGTTTCGGCATCTCATTGAGGGGGCAGTATTCCTCGGTGATTAAGGCCTTAAACTCATCCCACGAAATCTGCATCGCTGCTTCTCTTCCCCTAGCCTGAACCTAAGTGTCCACTAAGTTAGTGCTTTGCCCTGTAGTGAACACGTGGCATATTTAATCTTCTGGCTGTCGAGGCACTCGCTGATATCGATCACTGCCTCCATCTTCTCAAGCTATCTGGTCAGGGCTATCACTCCACCTTTTCCATTGAACTCTTTTGGTTTACAGGCCACAAACTCCTTGTACGAACATCCCCTTCTAGTATTAACAGCCCCAGTCTCATTGCGGCTGTTCCACCATTCCCGGTTTCCTGATTACTCTCATTCCCAATCGGGTTCCCATTATTCTCATTATCATTGCCACCATCCGCGTGGGGGTGGTGGTTGTGAAGAGCATCGCTCAGTGGGCCACAATAGTCGTAATCAGTGCGGCAGCTGTTGAGTGATCAGAGCTGCCATGTCAGAGTTTCCTGTTCCCTGATTATATTGGCAGGGCCATCACTTGTTCTTGGTGCTCTACCTCTGCCTCTGCCTCTGCCCCTCGGGGCTTCACTTCCGCTACTATTACTGCAGGTAACTCTTCGAGGCGGCATTTTCTAGTCATAAAAGTAGTAAACACATAAGCTTTAACCATTTCAAAGTATATTATCCATACCACTCATCAAGGTCTAGCATTCCAAGTTAATATCACACTTGTTGCTACCACACATCACATACAAGTCGTGTAGTTCTCACACCATGAATAGATAATGTTCCAATAGTAGTCCATCATAATATTGCAAACCCATGCATATAATCACGTTGGTCTAGCGAAGGTTGTCTATCTCCTCCTCTATCGAGGTTTCAGACATAACCTCCTCAGGGTAAGTCTCAATGTCCAAGGTCAAGCGCAATAGCATGATCTGTGAAGATCCCTTCGGGTTAATACCTGGGTTTGATAAACCAACTCGGCGCGCAGAGGGAACGAAAGATCCAATAGAAGCATCCCATAAAGAGTGAGCATAAGGGCTCTCTCGTAGGGTGGAAAGATCACAATATAGATAGATAAACGAATCAAGTAAAGAGGAACACATACATGAGATATAAAATGCACATAGATCCTAGCATGCAAATCTACATGAAGTTTCCTAGGTTATAGTCTAGGTCAAGTGAATTGCCTAATTCTCTATAACCAATGACTCTGATACCAGTTTGTCACACCCCCGCTAAAAGCGGAAACACGGGGATGTAACGAGACGGGATCGTCATAACACATGGTAAACACTAGAGATGCAATATAACAAATGATGACAAGTGTGTCATGACGACACCCAACACAAAGGAGACTTGTGTCGTGTTTAGTCAATATTCATGACAACATAGCCATAAGCAAAACATGATATATGATTCACATAAACAAGGAAGATCACATTGTAATGTATTTCCACAACCCAGGAACAAGTATCAAAAGTATGATGTTGTTTAAAGCAGACTACAACAATGTTCCAAAAAGAAAATGTTCGCTAAGCATGTTTAGTCTCAAAATGCATCCTAGGGTCTCCATTAAGGCAGTACACCTAGATCTTCAATTAGCATTGTCACCTGAAAAGATATACTCAAAATGGTCAACAAAATTGTTGGTGAGCTCGCATGTTTAAATAGAAAAATAGTAATTGATGCTGTATTGTAAATGTGGTGGAATACCGTGAATACAGTTATAAGTAAGCAAAATCACATGACATGAGCTTTACAACCAAACCTAACAACGTAAACACAGAATCTTGTCAGAATATATTCACTCAAGGCCCGTTCCTGGCTACTGTTGGTACTAACTAGTATACCAACAAACAAGGGTGGGGGTGTCAACCCAGTAGTACTACCAATACCTATCCGTCGGTTCCCACACTGGAATTAAATGGTTGTAAAGAAAGTACCACACAGTGAATTCAAGCATATATCAGATAAGTACTCACAAAACAGTAATACATTGATTCCAAGTACGTAAATTGTATGTAAGTTGTACAACATGAAAAGTGGGTGAGCATACTTTTCCCCCATGTTTGGAAATGATTGAAATGTTGTATAAGCGTAAAAAGGGGTCACGAAACTCACTTGTTAAGTGGTAAATATGAATGAGCAAAGTTTCCCAAGTGTTGTATGCAATGAATGGTCAAACACCTATTCACAATTATTGTTAAGCATTAATGATATGTAAAAAGCATATAGTAACATTCGGTCGGTTCGGGTTGTATCGGTTCGGTCGCGTGTAACACACACAAGCAGGCACACGTATTAGATCTTATGTAGATCCAACTACTAGGAACCGTCGCCATTGCCGGTGATATTTGTGTAAAGGTTCCATTGTTATAAGAGAAGTATTCGGTAAATATTAGTAGTCACGAATCGGTTGTTGATAATTATAAAATGTTAGGTTGATTTGACTTGGAATAGCATTTGTAGGCTTGATAGCGTTGACTTTAATCTTTGTGGTTGAGCAATGGCAACCATGTTGATGTTACCTTAACATCACACGACATACGAGAATGAATTAACACACACAACAGCTTCAGTCGCACGACAGGACCAGACGCATAACTCAACACCCCATTCGCACGAATCAACCCTCATTCGTACTAATCAGCTTCATTCATACGATTGAACCTTCATTCGTGCGACTGGCATTCAGTCATACCACACAACACTCAATCGCACGACTTTCACTATTCCACCAAGTTAGCGCTCCTTGTTGAAGAACACTTGTGGCATAGCGAACCTTGAGCTCATCGGGGCACTCGCTAATAATAAATGTGTTCTCCATACCTTCAAACCACTCGAGAAGTCCCGTAGCTCCTTCTTTTCCACTAAAACTAGTGGGTTTGCACGAGTTGAAGTGCTTGAAAGTGCAAGTACGATTGTTCCCGTGTTGATTATTCCCGTTTTGATTGTTGCTATTGTCTCCATTAGCACCACTATTGTTCCCATTGGTGTTGTTGTTTCTATTAGCCATTAGTGTGCTATTAAGTTCAACAACCATAGTCGGGAGAACGGCAGCCATTTGTCGTGCAATCATGGCAGCCAGCTTACGGTCGGAACTTCCACGCTTTCCATGGTGACGAGACATGCTGGATATACAAAATGAGTTAGTTACAGGAGCGGGGATAACAGAGGATAGTAGTTTAACAAAGATAAGCTAAGAGTTTTAAGGTACACTGGATGTTTCCATTTGGTAACGCAATACCATTTGAAAACGTTGACACGTTAAGGTGAATTGACCTATTTACCTTAGAAACTTGTGTATGTTGACCATAGTTTATCACTCATCCCAGAAATCCCCAGGTAAGCATAACTAGTCCCGTAGGATTTATGCGATATGCTTGCCTTAGCCCGAGGGCCTTTTGCCAGGAGAACCAGGATACAGGTGTCTATGTGTCACACAATATTTCTTAGTTCATAGAATCAAAACCTTGATGAGATTTATACAGATTAGACGTAACGTCTAAAGATCAAGTCATAACATAAACATAAGATTCCACGTGTCGACGAGAATAAGATTAAGAGAGTTCATATTCGGGGGGAGTCAAAGGGGTCAAAGTTAAGTTTAGGGAGACAAATAACAATGTTTAGGCAATCCTATGCTAAGGCATCACATTGCACATAAGAGGCATAGCATTATGTAGCATGAAAAGTATATAATTTACAAGATAGAACTATAATTCTATAAGGTTCATGCATACTATAGCCTAGGTCACCATTTCTAATAACCTAGATCCCTATAGTTATGGGCTCTGATACCAATCTGTCACACCCCAACCTTGACGGCGGAAACGTCGAGGAGTGAGAGTTAAGATTGTTCATAGCCACATAACGGTATTAATAATCCAAATATATTCTACACAAAATTTCATTTGTCATATTACAAACATAAGTCTCAAAGGATATAAAAACGTAACATAAAATGTAACAATTCATCCTATTTTATTTATTATCTAGGTCCATCCCTAGATGTGCTAGCTTCAGTGTGTAGATAATCAAACTTGGGCATTTCCTGAAACATGTTAAAAATAAAGAGTCAACAATAATGTTGGTGAGCAATCCTTAGTTTTCAATACATAGTATATAAAAGATGGCAATTCAAGTCATAAGTTAGTGAATAAAGTGATTAGGGATGTTATGAACAATGCAACAATCAAACCTCGACAAAAGTTTTACAAGTCTCAACGTTAAAAGTATAAACGATCAGCTAAGTGTACTCGGATCAACCAAACAGGCTTGTCTTACCCATAGATCTATGACTTCACTGGGCTAACAATAGTTAATGATTGTACATATAATGTCATAACATGGTAATCACAAAAAGTCCAACTAACCACAACTTACATGAGGAATTTCCATAACGTTTTACAAGTCTTAAAAATGTGTGCAAGTGTAAAGATAATAGGATAACATGTTCCATCCCAAAATAGTGTGAAAAAGGTAAAAAGGGGCAAGGAAAACTCACATGATCAAATGTATGTAAATGACGATTAATAAGAATATAATAAGCAACGTTCCAACGTAGTTCTTCACAACGAACCTAAGTAAAAATATTCACAAGATTTAAGTTTTAGATTAACGTTTAAACATGATTAGGGTTTTAAGAGAATTTGGGATTCCTTGATATATATATATATATATATATTTTTAACAAAAGAATTACATTGATTTAATAATTTGTCATGAGGTCATAACTTGAATCGTTTAATATGGTTGACAAAACAAAATATAAAGTGTAGATATCTTTTTATATTTTTTTTATTTGTAACAATATAAATAAAGTGTGAGCCAATAACAATTTTTAATGTCTATTTTATATAAAAAAAATAGTTTATATACATTATTTGAACAAACAACTATTTAGTAGATTAAAACTATATTTTAAGTTTAACTTATAAGAAATAATTTAAATATTTTATTTGAACTAATAATGGTCTTAATAAGTTAGTCAACATTAAAATTTATTTTTTATAAGAAATTTAACTAATGATATCATTTGTTTTATAAAAGTATACAAGTATTATAAGAACATAAATTTTTAGAAATTGGTTAAGTGACTTCAAAATAATTTAAGTTTACAAGATTAATTTTTATAAATTTTTAGAAATTTTCTATTTTTTTAAAGGCTGAAAAAGCCAAAAACAAATGGATTGGAGGTCGCCGGGTTCGAACCCGGGACCTCTAATTCGGGATGTGAGTGGGGAACCAGTGAACCAAGGCATCCAGCCGCGTTTAAGACTCCGATTTAATAAACTAAAAACAGTAACAACGAATTTCCCCCAAATCGCACGAACCCTAGTTTGATCATGACCACAATTGAAGATCAAATCAAGGTTTTTATCGATTTAAATCATGGGGCTTTTGTTCCCCACAAGATTTCGAGTATATACATTCATTTAATTACCCGATTCAAAAACGAATTGATGAAGACGACCAAAGAATCAGTCGCGACCAAGCTTGATTCAGTTTGATGCACAAATGGCGATGATAATCTAATTAACTTCGTGTGGAGCTTCGGATGATGTTCACGATGTAAAACCCTCTGTCAATTCGTTGTTAACAGTTTGGTATGGTGGTGTTCGGGTGGTGAAAATTCGCGATAAGAATATGAAGTTCAATTTGCAATTTGTGGTTGTTTCAGATGCAATTGAGGATGGTATTCGATTAATGATTGATAGAGAGTCGTTTAGGTTAGTTTAATTGGACTATTATGATGTGTAAATGCTCGAACGGCCATATGTTTTAATGTATATCGGTTATGCGATCGCTTAGGGTCGAAACCGATGTTTAAATGCAATTTAATCGAGTAATCAAGTTCGAAACGTGTAAACGACACGATTTGGGTCGGTTTTGGGCTTCAAAACGAATAATTTTGGGTGCTTTGGCCGTCGCCGGAGCTCGCCGGAGCTCCGCCGGATTTCTGGCCGGAACGCGGTTAAGAGGGAAAACTTGGATTAATTTTTAGTTATTTGCACAAATGGTCCTTGAAGTTTTAAGGTTGTTATTTCGTGCCCAAACTTTATTTTCACAGTTTCAAAATTGACAAGGAGGCCCCTTGAGTTAAATTAAGTTTAATGTTTGAACATTTTCAAGTTTAAAAGTTTACACCTCATTTTACCTTTATTATTATTATTATTATTATTTTATTAGTAACATATTATTATTACCCTTATAATTTGTTATTATTATTATTATTATATAAATATTATAACCTTACAAATTCAAAAGAGCACTTAAGGTAATAATCATAAGCAGCCCATAATTTTCATAAATAACACAATTAGCCCATGTAAAAATTTAACAAGACTAACTTTAAATTAACCCAAACTTACAAGATGTTACAGTCTCCCCAACTTAAAAGAATTTCGTCCCGAATTAAGAATAAGCTAAGAGAACAAATGCGGGTATCTCTCCTTCATATGATCCTCACGCTCCCAAGTGAACTCAACTCCACGTTTGTTTTCCCAACGAACTTTAACGATAGGTGTGGTAGTTGTTCGGGTCTTCTTCAGGGTACGATCCATAATCTCAACAGGCTTCTCAACAAAGTGCAATGACTCATCAACTTGAATTTCCTCTAGTGGAACATGCAAGTTTTCATCAGCCAAGCACTTCCTCAAGTTTGAAACATGAAAGACAGGATGAACTCCGCTAAGTTCAGCAGGTAACTCCAGTTTGTAAGCCACTTTCCCAATTCTTTTCAAAATCTTGAAAGGTCCTACGAAACGCGGGGCTAACTTACCCTTCTTCCCAAAACGTACAACACCCTTCCATGGAGAGACTTTAAGAAGAACCATGTCGTCGACTTGAAACTCCAATGGTTTGCGTCTTTTATCGGCATAACTCTTTTGGCGACTTCTAGCCACTTCAAGGTTATTTCGAATTTTGGAAACTTTGTCAGTCGTTTCCTGAATAAGTTCCGGACCAGTGATAAGATTTTCCCCAATGTCAGTCCAACAGATAGGAGAACGACATTTACGACCATACAACGCCTCGAATGGTGCCATCTTAATACTTGAGTGATAACTATTGTTATACGAAAATTCCGCGAGCGGTAAATGCGTATCCCAATCACCACCAAAATCAAGGACACAAAGACGTAGCAGATCTTCAAGGGTTTGGATTGTTCGTTCGGTTTGACCATCGGTTTGAGGATGGTAAGCCGTACTTAAATCCAATTGAGTTCCCAGGAGTTCTTGCATCGAAGACCAGAAGTGCGAAGTGAAACGGGCATCTCGATCGGAAATGATGTGTAAGGGCACGCCATGACGACTCACAATTTCATCAATATAGATTCGGCTAGCCTTGAAACTTTGTACGTATCTCGTATGGGTATGAAATGTGCTGTCTTGGTCAAACGGTCAACGATGACCCAAATACTATCATGACCACGAGGTGTACGAGGTAACTTGGTTATGAAATCCATGGATATATGTTCCCATTTCCACATAGGGATTTCGGGTTGCTCAAGTAAACCACTTGGTCGTTGATGTTCGGCTTTGACCCTTGCGCACGTGAGGCACTTGGAAACATAAGTTGCGATATCTTTCTTCATTCCAGGCCACCAATATTGACCACACAGGTCCATATACATCTTATCGGAGCCAGGATGAACGGAGTATCGGGTTTGGTGAGCTTCGTTCATAATAAAGTGCCGAAGGTTGTCGCGATTCGGAATCCAGAGTCGATTCAAGAAATACCACATGCCGTTCGGTTTTGTCTCCAATTGTGACCGTACGTTAGTCATCAAATCTTCATCTTTTCCTTCGTCAGTTAGTGCCGCTTGTTGAGCCTCGCGAATGCATAACTCGAGGTCACTATCGATCCTTATGTTTTGGAGCATGATAGTAGCCTCGTTGACATCCACGTGAATCTCGGTATCAAATTCTCCTAACGTATCAAACCATTGCCTTCGATCTCGGATTTCTTGAAGTGAGACAGTCTTGTTGTGGACCTTGCGACTTAGTGCGTCGGCTACAACATTCGCCTTTCCAGGATGATAGCGAATGTCGCAGTCGTAGTCGCTAATCAACTCAATCCAACGTCTTTGTCTCATGTTGAGATCCTTTTGATTGAACACGTGTTGGAGACTCTTATGATCGGTGTAGACTATGCATTGCGTCCCATATAAGTAGTGTCGCCAAATCTTCAATGCAAAAACCACCGCACCAAGTTCAAGATCATGCGTTGTGTAGTTAACTTCATGAACCTTCAATTGTCTCGACGCGTATGCTATAACTTTGCCTCGTTGCATGAGAACACAACCAAGACCTTGATTAGAAGCATCACAATATACAGTAAAGTCGTCGTTTCCATCGGGTAGTGTGAGAATAGGAGCATTACACAACTTGCGCTTCAATGTCTCGAAAGCCTCTTCTTGCTCGGGTCCCCATTCAAAAAGTCGATTCTTTTGGGTTAGCGCTGTTAATGGTTTAGCAATCTTCGAGAAATTTGCTATGAACCTACGGTAATATCCCGCTAAACCCAGAAAAGAACGAACCTCGGTTGGGGTTGTGGAACACACCAATTCTTCACAGCTTCAATTTTAGCAGGATCCACGTGAATTCCTTGGCTATTCACCACATGCCCTAGGAATTGAACTTCTTCCAACCAAAACTCACACTTGGAAAGCTTGGCGTATAATTGCTCCTTCTTCAAAAGTTCAAGTACTTGTCGCAAGTGTGTCTCGTGATCGATTTTTGTCTTGGAATAAATAAGGATGTCATCAATAAACACGATCACGAATTTATCCAAATACAGTTTACATACTCGATTCATGAGATCCATGAACACAGCAGGCGCATTGGTCAGGCCAAATGGCATGACCATGAACTCGTAGTGTCCATATCGAGTACGGAAAGCGGTCTTTGGAATGTCATCATCATGAACACGTAATTGATGATACCCAGAACGTAGATCGATCTTCGAGAATTGAGTTGCTCCTTGAAGTTGGTCGAAGAGGTCATCGATTCGGGGAAGAGGGTATCGGTTTTTAATAGTAAGCTTGTTGAGTTCCCGGTAGTCGATGCACATACGGAATGACCCATCCTTCTTCTTCACAAATAGTACAGGTGCGCCCCACGGTGATGAACTAGGGCGAATAAAACCCTTATCGGTCAACTCTTGCAGTTGACTAGCGAGCTCTTGCATTTCAGAAGGTGCAAGACGATAAGGCGATTTAGCCACAGGGTTTGCACCAGGGATTAAATCAATCTTGAACTCAACTTCTCGCACGGGAGGTAACCCTTTAAGATCTTCGGGAAAAACTTCGGGAAAGTCTCGCACAACAGGAATGTCCTTCAACTCCTTACCCTTGGCTTTCGTATTAACTACATATGCCATGAAAGCCATGTAGTTTTTACTTAAGCACTTACGGGTCTTGATACAAGACATGAGTTTGAGTCTTTGGGACGATTTCTCCCAAAGACCTTCAAGTATCTCCAGTCGGCAACGGAATTCGGATACACTTCTCGAAACATAGAATTTCCGCACGATGTTTGGCTAACCAATCCATGCCAATGATAACATCAAAGCTTCCCAATTGCATAGGAATAAGGTCGACGGAGAACTCGTGTTCGTTAAGGCTCAAGGTGCAGTCGCGTATCACGACATCAACGACAATAGATTTTCCATCGGCGACCTCGACCGTGAAAGATCTCTCCAGTTTTGCACGCGGTTTAGAAAGTATAGGTTCGAATTCCAAGGACACGAAACTCCTATCGGCACCCGAATCAAACAATACAGATGCATAAATATTATTTACAAGATACGTACCTGTTTGGTAACAACCTATTATTGGTATGATAAACATAAATAGGAAATTTTTGCAAGACAAGAAAAGGACTAGAAGAAATTTAACGGCGTACCATTCACCACGTCGTTGTTGGCTTGCGCTTGGTTGGCGTTGATGTTGAAAGCCCTTCCACGAGCCGGTGGCACAGTTCCCGCATTGCGAGGACATTGAGGGCGAATATGGCCAGCCTCGCCACAGTTGTAGCAGGTTCGGTTGGTAAGCATGGCAGAGTTATTTGGTGCACGAAGACAGGTAGCCACCAAATGACCATACTTTCCACACAGCGAGCAGACTCGGCATGGAATGTTGCTTGAATGATGGTACTTGCACGTGTTACACATAGGATGTGGACCAGCATAAACTTTAGCCATGGGAGCTTGATTCGCAACCACCATTTGTTTTTTAGGAGCATTAGGGGCGGTCACAGCGTAGTTGCGTGTCGGGGTGAACTTACGCTTCTTGTTTTGAGAAGATGACTCGGCCTTTACCTCCTTTGTTGCCTCGGGTGTCACCTTCACCATAGCCTTGGAACCCTTTGCCGACATCGTGCCAGCTCTTATATGATTCTCGGTGAGCTGTGCAGTGATAGTAATCGCTTCCTCCAAAGTTGTGGGCCTACTACCCACCACAGCATCTTGAATTTGAGGTGGCACCCCCTTGATAAATTTCTCGATGTTACGGGGCACGGTGTCCACCATGTGTGGTAGAAGCATACTCAACTCATGATGTCGGGTGGAATAAGCCAAGTGATTCCCACCATCTTGTTTAAGGTTCCAGAATTCCTCCTCCAGCTTTTGTAACTCGCTTCTTGGGCAGAACTTTTGGATCATAATATCTTTGAATTCCTCCCAGGGCATCGCCATTGCAACCTCAGTTCCCCGGTTTCTCTTTTCACTATTCCACCAAGTTAGCGCTCGTTGTTGAAGAACACTTGTGGCATAGCGAACCTTGAGCTCATCGGGGCACTCGCTAATAATAAATGTGTTCTCCATACCTTCAAACCACTCGAGAAGTCCCGTGGCTCCTTCTTTTCCACTAAAACTAGTGGGTTTGCACGAGTTGAAGTGTTTGAAAGTGCAAGTACGATTGTTCCCGTGTTGATTATTCCCGTTTTGATTGTTGCTATTGTCTCCATTAGCACCACTATTGTTCCCATTGGTGTTGTTGTTGCTATTAGCCATTAGTGTGCTATTAAGTTCAGCAACCATAGTCGGGAGAACGGCAGCCATTTGTCGTGCAATCATGGCAGCCAGCTTACGGTCGGAACTTCCACGCTTTCCATGGTGACGAGACATGCTGGATATACAAAATGAGTTAGTTACAGGAGCGGGGATAACAGAGGATAGTAGTTTAACAAAGATAAGCTAAGAGTTTTAAGGTACACTGGATGTTTCCATTTGGTAACGCATTACCATTTGAAAACGTTGACACGTCAAGGTGAATTGACCTATTTACCTTAGAAACTTGTGTATGTTGACCATAGTTTATCACTCATCCCAGAAATCCCCAGGTAAGCATAACTAGTCCCGTAGGATTTATGCGATATGCTTGCCTTAGCCCGAGGGCCTTTTGCCAGGAGAACCAGGATACAGGTGTCTATGTGTCACACAATATTTCTTAGGTTCATAGAATCAAAACCTTGATGAGATTTATACAGATTAGACGTAACGTCTAAAGATCAAGTCATAACATAAACATAAGATTCCACGTGTCGACGAGAATAAGATTAAGAGAGTTCATATTCGGGGGGAGTCAAAGGGTCAAAGTTAAGTTTAGGGAGACAAATAACAATGTTTAGGCAATCCTATGCTAAGGCATCACATTGCACATAAGAGGCATAGCATTATGTAGCATGAAAAGTATATAATTTACAAGATAGAACTATAATTCTATAAGGTTCATGCATACTATAGCCTAGGTCACCATTTCTAATAACCTAGATCCCTATAGTTATGGGCTCTGATACCAATCTGTCACACCCCAACCTTGACGGCGGAAACGTCGAGGAGTGAGAGTTAAGATCGTTCATAGCCACATAACGCTATTAATAATCCAAATATATTCTACACAAAATTTCATTTGTCACATTACAAACATAAGTCTCAAGGATATAAAAACGTAACATAAAATGTAACAATTCATCCTATTTTATTTATTATCTAGGTCCATCCCTAGATGTGCTAGCTTCAGTGTGTAGATAATCAAACTTGGGCATTTCCTGAAACATGTTAAAAATAAAGAGTCAACAATAATGTTGGTGAGCAATCCTTAGTTTTCAATACATAAGTATATAAAAGATGGCAATTCAAGTCATAAGTTAGTGAATAAAGTGATTAGGGATGTTATGAACAATGCAACAATCAAACCTCGACAAAAGTTTTACAAGTCTCAAACGTTAAAAGTATAACGATCAGCTAAGTGTACTCGGATCAACCAAGCAGGCTTGTCTTACCCATAGATCTATGACTTCACTGGGCTAGCAATAGTTAATGATTGTACATATAATGCCATAACATGGTAATCACAAAAAGTCCAACTAACCACAACTTACATGAGAATTGCCATAACGTTTTACAAGTCTTAAAAATGTGTGCAAGTGTAAAGATAATAGGATAACATGTTCCATCCCAAAATAGTGTGAAAAAGGTAAAAAGGGGCAAGGAAAACTCACATGATCAAATGTATGTAAATGACGATTAATAAGAATATAATAAGCAACGTTCCAACGTAGTTCTTCACAACGAACCTAAGTAAAAATATTCACAAGATTTAAGTTTTAGATTAACGTTTAAACATGATTTAGGGTTTTAAGAGAAAATTTGGGATTCCTTGATATATATATATATATATTTTTAACAAAAGAATTACATTGATTTAATAATTTGTCATGAGGTCATAAACTTGAATCGTTTAATATGGTTGACAAAACAAAATATAAGTGTAGATATCTTTTTATATTTTTTTTATTTGTAACAATTATAAATAAAGTGTGAGCCAATAACAATTTTTAATGTCTATTTTATATAAAAAATAGTTTATATACATTATTTGAACAAACAACTATTTAGTAGATTAAAACTATATTTTAAGTTTAACTTATAAGAAATAATTTAAATATTTTATTTGAACTAATAATGGTCTTAATAAGTTAGTCAACATTAAAATTTATTTTTTTATAAGAAATTTAACTAATGATATCATTTGTTTTATAAAAGTATACAAGTATTATAAGAACATAAATTTTTAGAAATTGGTTAAGTGACTTCAAAATAATTTAAGTTTACAAGATTAATTTTTATAAATTTTTAGAAATTTTCTATTTTTTTAAAGGCTGAAAAAGCCAAAAACAAATGGATTGGAGGTCGCCGGGTTCGAACCCGGGACCTCTAATTCGGATGTGAGTGGGGAACCAGTGAACCAAGGCATCCAGCCGCGTTTAAGACTCCGATTTAATAAACTAAAAACAGTAACAACGAATTTCCCCCAAATCGCACGAACCCTAGTTTGATCATGACCACAATTGAAGATCAAATCAAGGTTGTTATCGATTTAAATCATGGGGCTTTTGTTCCCCACAAGATTTCGAGTATATACATTCATTTAATTACCCGATTCAAAAACGAATTGATGAAGAACGACCAAAGAATCAGTCGCGACCAAGCTTGATTCAGTTTGATGCACAAATGGCGATGATAATCCAATTAACTTCGTGTGGAGCTTCGGATGATGTTCACGATGTAAAACCCTCTGTCAATTCGTTGTTAACAGTTTGGTATGGTGGTGTTCGGGTGGTGAAAATTCGCGATAAGAATATGAAGTTCAATTTGCAATTGTGGTTGTTTCAGATGCAATTGAGGATGGTATTCGATTAATGATTGATAGAGAGTCGTTTAGGTTAGTTTAATTGGACTATTATGATGTGTAAATGCTCGAACGGCCATATGTTTTAATGTATATCGGTTATGCGATCGCTTAGGGTCGAAACCGATGTTTAAATGCAATTTAATCGAGTAATCAAGTTCGAAACGTGTAAACGACACGATTTGGGTCGGTTTTGGCTTCAAAACGAATAATTTTGGGTGCTTTGGCCGTCGCCGGAGCTCGCCGGAGCTCCGCCGGATTTCTGGCCGGAACGCGGTTAAGAGGAAAACTTGGATTAATTTTTAGTTATTTGCACAAATGGTCCTTGAAGTTTTAAGGTTGTTATTTCATGCCCAACTTTATTTTCACAGTTTCAAAATTGACAAGGAGGCCCCTTGAGTTTAAATAAGTTTAATGTTTGAACATTTTCAAGTTTAAAAGTTTACACCTCATTTTACCTTTATTATTATTATTATTATTATTATTATTATTATTAGTAACA
Organism: Flaveria trinervia; assembly: GCA_025506515.1. NCBI lineage: Eukaryota > Viridiplantae > Streptophyta > Magnoliopsida > Asterales > Asteraceae > Flaveria > Flaveria trinervia. The sequence continues at coordinate 25,328,895 of CM046448.1, forward strand.
TAATTATTATTACCCTTATAATTTGTTATTATTATTATTATTATTATTATTATTATTATTATATAAGTATTATAACCTTACAAATTCAAAAGAGCACTTAAGGTAATAATCATAAGCAGCCCATAATTTTCATAAATAACACAATTAGCCCATGTAAAAATTTAACAAGACTAACTTTAAATTAACCCAAACTTACAAGATGTTACAGAAAACGACTTTAATAGGTTAGTTATGTGATGATAAAAATGTATTTAATGATAATTGATAACTTAATATGGTTTATTAATGACAAATATTGTATAAAAATGGCATATTTAAGGATAACGATGATGAAAATTGTAAAGGTTTTAAGCATAGCATACGATTCGGCGATAGCACAAGCATAAAGATGATAAAACAAGTAAAATATCCACACGAATAGTTTACAAGGATGAGGAATGAACGATCAAAGAAAAGTTAACGGAAACCGCGTTAATTGACGGACCTTGAGGTGACGGATGTCACAACGGCCTCGCACACGACCTTGTTCCATTTATGTCCAAATTTTTTGTTATCATTACTATTAATAGCATTGACTTCTGGGATTGCTAGTGAACCAGTAGGACGAGCTTGATGATTTTTCATTAATAGCTCGTTGTTTTTCTCTGCTATAAGGAGATATGAAGTTAGATCGGAAAATTTCTTAAAGTTTAGCAATCTGTATTGGTTTTGCAAACTCATATTCGATGCATGAAATGTCGACAAAGTTTTCTCTAGCATATCATCCTCAGTAATTATATGCCCACAAAATCGAAGAGTTGACTAGATTTTGAATACAGTAGAGACGTACTCATTTACTTTTTTAAAGTCTTGGAACCTTAGTTTGTTCCATTCAGCTCTAGCAGCAGGAAGTAAAACTTCCTTTTGATGATCAAACCTGCTTTGTAAGTCTTTCCATAGATCATATGGATCATCACAATTTGAGTATTCAAATTGCAACATTTCATTAATGTGTTTGTGTAAATAACATCAGCCTTCGCTTTATCTTGCTCTGAGCAAGTATTCCCCTCATGTATAGTTTCCAATACACCCAGGGATTTAATGTGTCTTTTTACATGAGCCGTCCATGACATATAATTTTCTCCACTGATATTTAGTGCCGAAAATTCAATTTTTGCTATGTTAGACATTTTGCTTTTGCTAAACAAGAATTAAGCAAATAAAAAGATAATTATTAGAATCCATATATATCAATAAACATTGCGATACAATAGAGCGGTAGAGCTATAAACATATACAAAAATAAGAAAAGTTTAAATTCTTCAGGTGGGAGTTCAGCAATGAGGATAAGATTTAAAATGATCATTATAGTAGCCAACATCAAAACTGGGAGGATCATCTTTGAAAAATTGCTTCGGATAAACTTGAGAAAAGAAGTAATCTGTTTATAGTAACAAAATAGATTTGATGGTGGTTAATTTATAGTTTAAATTGTAACTGTTTACAACGGATATTTAATTGTTTACAATGGTCATATAATCGTTTATAACGGCTATATAAATGTCATATGTGTGTATATATAAAAGCAAGAGAGAATAAGAGAGTTAAGATAAGTATAAACTGTTAGTACGAATAAACGTCAATAAACATAATTTAAAATGTTAGTTGCATAAAAGTTAGTTGACATAAATAGAAATGTTAGTTGTATAATTAAAGAATAAATGTTAGTTGCATAATTAAAAGTTAGATGCATAAATAATAAGTTAAATGCATAAGTAAAAGTTAGTAGACATAAAAGAAAATGTTAGTTGCATAATCAAAAGTTAGGTGTATAATAAAAGTTAGTTTGTTAGTAGTCCCATAGTCTATAATAAGATCTTCTTCATGTTTATTTTATTTATTTTATTTATCTTCTCCGTATAATATTATAGATTATCACTAATCAAGTGTTTACCTTGTTTGATGGATGACTTTGCGTTTTATTGATCTTCTTGATTAAAGTGTAAGAGTTTTCGTGCTGATAACGTGTTATAATTATCTTATAACTATAACAAGAATATAAAACTAACTTAAAGAGTTTAGAGAGAATTGTAGAGAGAGATGAGAAGAAATTTATAACTCTTAAATTATGTTCAAGATTATGCATCTTTCTCATTGCTATGAAGGTAATATTTATACTACAAATACATGTACTTTTTAATAGGTAACCATTTAGGAGTCAACTAATAAATAATTTTACTTTCTAGACTTTAAAAAATCACATTTAATAATTCATGATATTTCATGATATTTTCTACTTTCTTCTTTCTTTTTTACTTTTTTTTTTCTTTCTTTTTATGTTTCTTTCTTTTTATGTTTCTTTTTTTCTTTTTTCTTTCTCTTTCTTTCTTTTTCCCATTATTTGTTTCTGCTTTCTTTCTTTTTGTCTTTCTTTTCCTTTATTTCTCTTTCTTCCTTTTTTTTTCTTTTACTCTCTTTGTTACTTACATTCACATGGATTAAAGGATTTTGAATCCAACTTTTTTTTTGTTGCCTCTACGTTTAAATAGAAAACATATTTATATTTTGCTCTTATTGTTATCTACCAAAGTAAAACACAAAAAACTTTCTTTTGATTCTTTGAACCTAAATCAAGAGCTTTGTATAGCTTTAATACCAATTGAAGATCCATAACTATGGACTAGAAAACAAAAACGAACAGAAAGAAAGATGAAATAGAATGTTGGATACTTTTATTTAATTAAAAACTAAATTGTTTTTCCATTAAACATAGACCAAACAACCCTATTTGAACTAAACAAAAACAAATCATACTATAACTTGGAATTAAACAACTAACTAAATCTTCGAGCTAATAAAGATAAACATACTAATTAGTTAATGAATAAAGAACTTGTAACTAGACTAAAACTCTTTTAAAAAACTCCAATGTTGCAACTACTTCATATTGAGAATTAATCAATCTATATCAAATTTAACTTCGACTTTTTTTATGTGCAATTAAAAAGTTTAATTCCAATAATAAATGGTTTAATAAATTCAAATTTATGTAAGATGCCATCGGCATGATTGTAGAACTCGTAAAAACCAAAGAAAAGAAATGATGATTATGAAAACATAAGAATTTACTTGATGCCTTTTCAATGGCTTTCTCATAGGTTATGCTGATATATTCTTGCCATGCTCACAACATATGACACGTTATGTTTGATACATAACACGACATGCATGATGGAATAGGGTGTTGCATGCGTTATCATGATTCTTTAGATCTACAACCTTTTGGTTGATTCATATAAACATCTTTGAGAAAATTTGTACTAAAACATCATTTTAACATCCATTTGTCAAATATCATAATCATAATATATGGATATGACAATTAGTATCCTAGTTAGTTTTAGCATAACTACAAAAGAAAAGGTTTCTTGATGGTCAACTCTTTATGTCTAAGTGTATTCTTTTGCTATCAAGCTTGCTTTGTTTGTGTGCTTTTTTTCATCCAATTTGGTTTCCAAATTGAAAACACATTTGCCTCTAATTGTCAAATGATTCGAAGGCAAATTCGCTAAATTTAAAGTTGATTGTCATATATGGATTGCACCCCATCACGCATGAGTCTCAAGCCATTTCTCAAATTCTAGATATAAATAGTAGTCTAATAATTAACATATTCTACGATATCTATGAACGCTTAGTATCTGACGCCCAAAAGATCTCTTGCTTAGGTTCAACAACTATTTGTTAAACCAATATGTTTAACTTAAGACCGTGCTTCTTTTGGTTCTCACCTTTAATCCAAATCCAGATTGTTTCCTACGTGATCTCTTATGAGAAAGTCCTTGTCTAGAAAGATTGTTTTCTTGTTAAAGAAGACCTTTTCAACACGTCTATTAACATTAAGCTCTAGTCTCATTAGGGTAACCGACAAAACACATGTTTCCCTTTGGGTTCTAACTTGTTCAAGGTTTCACAACCCCATGCCTTTAAATATGATAAATTAGTAGCATTCTCATGTCATATCTTATATCATTTCTATTGTGACCATATTGACTATTTAGGTAGCTATTTACAAGACATATCCTCAAAAGGATCGAGACAAGTTTGTACTAGTCATCATTAATAGGAAAATATTATGTAAAGTTTCCAAGAGTAATCAATTGTTAAAGGAGACACAATTCTTTAAATGTATGCCAAACTCATAACTTTGATATTTACGAATAAAAATTATTAAAAATATTGGCAATGATAAAAAATTTGTGTTTGAAAAGTCACAAAAGTGTTTAAAAAGTTTATCCAGTTCAACAAATCTAAACCAAACAGGATTTCATGCAAGTTGCAAGAGAGCTTTGTACCACTATAGGTCATGACTCGTTCAACAAAACAATACATTTTTAATTAAATTTATGTTGGGATGTCAAAAAAAAAAAGTAAAACAAGACTATGCAAAAGAAGAAAAATAATTATAAAATTTTCTCTGGAACTAGATGCAAAAATTCATGAAACCAGAAAAGAACATGATGATAAGACTATTTGAAATATTACCTTGTTTGATTAACTAAATGAATGAGCATAAGCAAAGGTTACTTTTGTTAGTTATGTTCGTAAACACTTGGTAATATGTTCGTTCATGTTTATTTGTTCATTTTTGTTCATCATTGTGTATATGATTATTATTTATTTAAGATGATTATTTCTAAGTTTTTAATTAAAATGATTTTGATTTTTTAATGTATACATTCACTTGTGTTCATGAATATTTGATTATATTTGCATGAAATGTTTATGTGTTTGTGAAATGTTAATAAATAAACTTACTTTCTTAATGAACAAACACACATAAAAATTACCATACGGTTATGGGTACGCAAACCCTTCATGAAGAAACTCAGTTCTAAACAAACAAACATGAACAATGCTTTGCTATACTTGTTTATAGCCTTAAATCTTCTTTTTACATACCTCTATAAACTATAATTTCCTTTTAATGGACTTTTCAATTAACTAATTTTTTGACACTCTAAACAATCAATTAGTCCGCTTAGCAATATTAAACTAGTTTATCCAAATTCCAAAAATATTTACATTTTAACCTAGTTAATACAAATAATACAATTAAGTCATAGAATATTAATGATAATTATCATACATAATAATTACAAGTGGCTTACCCTTGCACGAAGTAAACTAAACCTATAAATCACACAATAAAAACATTTGTTTGTAGCTCAAAAATACATAATTTACATCGTTAGATAAATTTATATATATATATATACATTATTATGAAAACTAGTTGTATTTCATCCGCCGCTTCACAACGGGGTTAAATATGTTTTAATGTGTTTGAAGGCCCGGAAATGACGGTTTATTGTGGCTGAACACGACTATTACCACGCCCCAATAAACACCAAATTCATAATTTCATCATCATCGCCTACATGTGAAACAAAAATAAATCTAGATGCACATCATCACCAAGACAACAACCTAACATGGTCAACATAACAACCTAACATTATCCACATATAACCAAAATACGTACAAACAGATTAATGCGATCAACATAATAGCAACACCAACACAAACCACCAACTATAGTCGGTTAGAGTGCACGAAGACTCAGAAAGGAGACCTCGCTATGACTGCACCCTAGAAGCATGCCACGCCCGAACAAGGAAGACCTAAATTTCCTTAGCATCAAAGTCTCAATCAAATCCAACTAAATCAGGCAATCAATGGTGATGTAAAGTCACATATATATTAACGTTCAAAAAGTAAGGCAAAGAAACAACATATTTGCATCTCAAACGAATCCACACCCACCATCCTCGATAATATAGAAAGCATGCATAAAAAAAGTCATGAAAACTATGAAAGAAGCTAAGGATTTCAATGTTTGTAGCTGCTGTAGGCTGCCGACATATGCCTAGGTCCATCGTTATCGAGCAATTAATCGACAACAGACAACCATACACATAATTTCTTGTAGAGTACACTACTAAAAAGCAAACATTGCTAACATATGTGTTCAAAAATGGCACCCGTTAACAAACACGGTTCCAATCAGAGCCTTATCCACCCTCATTGGCTGTAACCAGTGGTTAATAGGCTTACTTATCAAATCAGATAAGCACCACTTGGGTATAGGAGGGTCTCCATATCGAAAACCCTCACACAGCTAGTAGGGTCAAACATGGTAGGAACTAAAGACAGGAATAAAGAGAGAAATGAACGACAGTACCACAGTCCCCAAGGGAGCACGCCGCCGGCCACACCCCCCGGCGGGCGGTGGCTAGGCACAACTAAGACCTCCCTTCTCTCTCTATACAAATTATGGAGAAGAAAGGTCAAATATACATTTAAAAGGGAAGGCACAACAACCTAGACGTGTCAATATCCTATAACATATGCATACAAACTTATGCACATAAAACCCACTCGTACCAAAAGCATAAAAGCATGTAAAAATACACTATTCATTAGCTTTCTTTTTTCATAGTATGTAATAGGTGCTAAGTAATGATAATAAAAAACTTATTAACAAAAATTAAACAACAATGATAATAACAATGTGTTTCCATGTGTGTTGCATTGTGAGCTTCACCAACATCTCAATCACGACCTCCTTTATCACAAAACAATTAATCTTTTATATTTTTCAAATAAAAACAATAGTGTTCTTCACTCTAATACCAAAATATACTGGTTATGGGGGCGATCACGATGAGGGAGTCGTCATTGCTAACACCATTTCTCCTCTCTTTAGATTTTTCTCCCATCACTTTGTTTTGATTCCTAAATCAATTTAGTTCATGTTTAACCATGTTGATGTTGCGTGGGGTTTTTAAGGTCTTGTTTTTTATTATATCTTATTGATGGTTTGATTTGAAAATTCCATGATCATGATGTGTAACAGAGCTATGCGAATTAGTTGTTCAGCAAAAATGCTTTAATGGTACTTTTGGAACCATGGTTGTTATGTTTGTAACTTTAGTTTTTAAAGGTTTTATTGTTGGTGTTGAACACCGGAATGTTTACGTATAATCTTAGTTTTGGGTATGAATGGCAGTTTTAAAATATGGAGGCTATAATGCATTGTTAAGCCTCAAAGACAATGATTATTGCCTAAGCCATTTGTTGCAAACATGTGTTGACTTAGAAACCTACGCATCATATGATTGATGATTGAGTTTTGGGGGCATATGTTTTGTATATTTGCTATAAGTGACTAAGACACAACTAGCCACGCCTCCTTGACTACCTAATCTATGTGTAACTTCGATCCGATTAAAGTGTGCCATTTGTCTTTGGAAAGTTGGTTTGTAAAGCGTGCCCGTGCGTTTTCATGGTTCTATTGTTTGGGATGGATTTACACAAACAACCACACCACTCTGATTCTAAACCTGGGCTTTATTATTAGTTAACATTGTATATTAAAAAGCAAGTGAATAACCAGCGGAAGGGTAGCTTTGTCATTCACTCTAAGATAATGATGTTAAAGGACGCCAAATGGTTATTGTTATAGCATGGTAAATGTTTTGTTTGCAGCCATAATAACATGTCTTTTCTGAGCCTTATGTTAGGTTGGAAGTTTTAACTTTTATATTATTGGTATGTAATAGGTTTACAAGTATGTGTCATAGCCACATGAAGCTCTAAGTTGCAATGACAACTTACGAAGTGAAACATGATCTCAAATAAACATATTAGATGTGTTTAACATGTTATTATGTTACATATTATGTATACGATCAACCTTTTGTGCTACTATTTAGTTTGACCCAACATTGAAACTGTGATGTAGGCTCAAATTCATTTAACCGACAACATAGACAAAAGAGTGAGGCATTAAGAAAAGAGGGTTTGGATCAATATGAAATGAATGTTAAGGTTTTGTCAGGCTCTCATATATCCAATAGATAGACGGTTGTTCCGCAACATAGACAAAAGAGGGAGGCATTAAGAAAAGAGGTAGGAGGCACATGTGTTATGGTTTTACGAAAAGTAACAATCATTACGAGTTATAACATGTATTAGTTTCCCTACATAAGGGGTTAAGACCTAGTAATATTAAAGGAAGAAAGTTTGTTAATTAGAATACTAAAATTAATAAGAAAACAAAAAAAAAAAACAATCATATTAAGAGATAAAAGGCCTTATTCGGTCTTGAACCCTTAATGCCAAGTTTGGTGTGATGCACTCAACTTACAAGCTACGCTTTCCTGTCAAGCACTCAACTCACAAATAGTATAACCTATCAAGCATTGTTATCCTGAAATATTCCTATTCAAAATAATTCTATTTAACACTTATGTACATTATCTACAAACATTCCATTATAGCCTCATACATTACTCAAGAAAGTCTCTAACATCTTTAAAAATTCTTCTTTTAAGCCTTAGTCTTTCAAGACTAGATTCTAAGTCTTTTGACCCATATTCTAGGTGAGTCGTCATATTATCCATCACCTAATGTCACAACATCCTCGTTGTCTTCTTTTACCGTGTTGGGTGTTGAATCCAACAAATATATAATAAAAATATCACAACATAACTTCATTCTGTCATAATGTTGGGTGTTGAATCCAGAAAATATATAATAAAAATATGAACCTACCATGTACACACTAAGAATAGTATGAGCAGAAGTAGGGTTTGTGTCCTCGAGGATATGTGTTAATTATTTTAATACTAGAAATGTTTTAGCATAGTTACTTTGATTGGTTATGGGTTAGTTAAGATGTGGGTTTAAATTAAAAACTAATACTAGAAGTAATTTGTAATAAGTAGAAAAAATTTCAACAAATTGACATGACCATCCAAAACTGTAAAGAAAATTCCACGCAGTCGTGTTAAGGTTCTGCCAGAAAAACAAAATTTTTTATATTTTTTTATTGTGAAAAGGAATTACTAAAAAATATTAATTAAATTTTGAAATAAATTCAAATATAAAAATTGATTCCAACACTAAGGTAATTTATTGATTTGATTTGCCTTACGATCACTAAAAATTATAGTGTAATGACTATTTTTTAACTAATGATTTGTATCAATACTAGACATCACGCCGTAACAAATGTCTAATAAAGTGGTTGTGAGTGAAGGATATGCTAAATTTACTGTTCAATCTACATTTTGGGGAAACATTGTTCAAAACCATATAATGTTTTTAATATATTTTAAGTGGTTGTGAGTGGAGGAGAGAGAAAAAATAATGATAAAGTTGAAAAGAAGAGAGAAAAATAGTGATTTTTAATCTATAAACTCTAATAATGCAAAGTTTTTTAAGCCACATGGCATTCTCTTAAACCATCAATTTGACACGTGACATTTTTTCACACCACCTTCATTTTTAATTCCTGCTAATTACTTGACCCATTTTAGATTTTCATGCAGATCTTTTAACCCATGGACTTACCTAATTCTTTCATCTCCTTTCCTTCTCTCAATTAGAAACCCCTAGATCCAACACACCTCCATCTTCACTCTTACAGATCAATTGATCGATCTTCTGACCAGGAATCTTCACGTTTCCAAAAAACACAGCCATTCACTCTGGTTTTATACAACCCTAGATCTAACCAGGTATTCTTCTTGCCCTAATCTTTCATTCATCTTCCTAAACCATAAATCTCTAACTTGATTGACATTGTTGTTCGTTATCCTTCACTCCTCATCCATTTTCCGACACGTACCTACTGCTCATTGAAGGTATTCTAACTTAACTCTACCTTATTTACTTCGATTCATATTTTTTCTGATGTCGTTTCTAGTGTATGATTTGGTGTTGTTTGTTGAATATAGGTTTCCCCCCTTTTTATGTTTTCACATGTATAAATGTAGATCCATAAAGCACATACTGGGATAAGCAATAGTGTGTTTGTTTTCTTTCCTTTCTTTTGTCATGCTTAAGTTGATTTAGCTCTGCTATTGGTTTCTTGGTCTAATTTTCAGGTTTTCATGATTTTTTATGATGAATTTGCAGGACCGTTGAAGGGTATGCACTTACAACACAACAACACAACGATGAGAGTTGCTAAGAACACTTACCTGATCAAACAGTAGAACTGGTTAACCTTTTGTAATGATACTAAGAACATAAATAAATATGAGACAAAACAAGATAGCAAAATACGCAAGGAGTTGGTTTTCAAGATTACAGTATATTGTTTTCTCAAGTTCTATTACAAATGTTACAAAGCATACTAGAAAGTTACAAGTACTTGAGATACATATACTACATCCTACAGCCGGCCATACTTTGAAGGCCAGCTGGATACAATTGACTAGACAACAAACAAAATCAATTGTAGAGTCAAAAGGCAGATTGCCTTTTGACTAGTGACCATGACATGCCATAGCTCACATCCTATTATATAACAAAAATGATAAAGTACATAAAGTAGAAGGTTACAGACTCAAGACCTCAATGTACATTTACCAAAAGCATGGACCTTTCACCAACTTATGAAAGTTGGTGACTTTACAGAGTTGTAGCGGAAAGGGGTCCAACTTTATGAAAAGTACATTAGATAAAGCATGTGTTCAAAAGTCTTCGGAATAAATCTATCTTCAAGTGTTGGCTTTGACTTTGTCTCTGAAGCTTGGAAGACTTCATCTTTGACTTTAAGTGTTTTCTGTTGCTGGTGTGAAACTTTCGAAGCATTCTACTTCAGTACACTTGTTTAATGCATGCAGGAGAGACTTTGGGTGTTTGGGTTGCATCAGCCTTTACATTTAATCCTTACAAACTCCCCCTAGGCTGATGCTACCAAAACACTTGAACACTTCAGATATTAACAATCGTCATGAGGATAATGGCCATCCTTTCTTCATGAGATGATCAGGATCACTTAGACTCTCAAAATGTCTTCTCATGTCAAAGAAATCATGCAGAGGCAGAGTAAACATATCCTGTCATGTGCAAACATTTTCAATGCCCTTATCTCTGATGACATGCCATCTTTTCGGATTTGTAGTGTATGTCCGGGACAAGATGGGTCTCCCTGATGCTAGAGGAGCTATTTGAATTGGAGTTGGTGGAGCATCCTTTATTTGCACATCCTCTAGATCTTCTGACTCATCCTGAGGTTTGGAGATGGATGCTTCTTTCTTCTTCTTCATTGGCTTTGGTTTGGAAGCCATCGTTTTTCTCCTCTTTGAACCTTTTAACTGAGAAGACTGGCCTGCAACACCTGATTGTTCTTCTTTGAATTTCTCAGTTGGGTTGTCCTCTCTCACAGGGTCAGATTGAAAGGAGACAAAACCCTGCTGTAGATCAGAAGTGGAAGCTTTTTGAGGCTCAGCAGGAGATTCAGGTTATGTTGTCTCAAATGGTTCAACCTTAATCTCTACTTCCTGAGGGACCTAATTTGGTGGGGAGTGTAAGTCAACAATTTCACCTCTTTGAATCTTCTGCTTGATCACTCTGATATGCTCATCCATGGTGGCAGAGGCATAGGACCAAGTCTCCTTCCGGAGAATCCATACAACTTCAAGAAGCTCATCATCCTCTGCCTATCAGCATACTTCTTCATACTTTTCTGGATGATGGCTCTTGACATTGTAGCCTCTTCCCTTAACTTCCTTTTGGTGATCTTTCTCTCTTTGACTATCTCAAGTTCAAGTTTTTTGAGATACTCAAACGCAATATAGTCAAAAGGTAAGGGAAGAAGTGCAGTAGCCTGATAGAGGCTTGTGGCACTCAGGCAGTTGATCATGTTGATCCTATCTTTTTCTTTGTCTAGCTGAGGTTCTTATGGCACCATATCCTCTAGCTTAGGACTTTCTTGAACTGGGGAGAGAAAAGGCACATGCTTGTATAGTCTCTTCTTTCTTCCTTCTTCTTTGATCTGAAGAAGTAGCTTTGCATCCTCTACCTCCTTTCTTTCCTTTGATAGTTCCTTGTCAGCCAGTTCATTTAACTCATCTAAGGGGAGGGAGATGATGTTATCTATGTCATAGTTCCTAGTCTGCAAGTAGTTGATCCTGTAAGGCCCCGTTCCCAGGACGCTTACAGCTAGATCCTCATCGTCACATAAAACATATAATTACATTGTATTTCATAAAACATCGCAGTGGAAACATTTAAAAATGACATTTCATTTCAATATAGTAGCTTTTGCAAAATAATACATCGCTAATTAGTTACAAAATGCATTGTTTCATTACATCACAAAAGCGTTATATAAATGGATGCCATCCCAAAAGAGCTGAGTAGCCACCTCGTGCTATCCTCAACAATCATTACCTACCAACTGGAAACACATCAAAGTCAGCGTTGCTGAGTGAGTTCCAGTTTTATAAAATAAAACATACTTTTCTTTCGTTAAAACTGTTCTTTTCTTTCATGCGATCATACATTATACGTACACATAGATAATAATTATTATCTTCTAACTTCCGTTCATTCATTCATTCTTACTTTCATTTGTTCATTCATCATTACATCCTTTCCTTTCGTCATCACCATGAACTTTACCCTTCATTCTCGTGGTACTGGACCTAATCCTATAATAGACCTTCATCGGTGGTGCTCGACACCAAATGGTCACAACACCTAAGGTAAAGTTCAGGTATACCATTGTCATATGCTATGCCCTTCATTCTCGTGGTATTGGACCTAAGCCTATAAAAGACCTTCATCGGTGGTGCTCAGCACCAAATGGATACAACACCTAAGGCACGCAACAATGGTTCATCCATATGGTCAATCACAATGAAAGACCTCGATGTGCATCCTCCCAGGGTAGCGAACCCGCACACCATTGGGCTAACACCTTAATGGTGTGTCCTGACATACAGTGCTTGCAAGACTTTCATTACTTCATCATTCATTAATGCATGCATTCTTACTTCATGTTCCTCTTTCATTATCTTTCACTTTACGTTACATAATACTTCATAACATTCATTAACATTCAACGTAAAGCCATAGGAAAGATAAACATACATCATGATAAAGAACATAACATACACATGAATCAACATCATACATGGCAACATCATACATACATAACATGCATAATCATGCAACATCATCATCATGCCCAACATGCTCTCTAAGGTCTCAACCATCATCTTACATGCTCTTACGGGAACCTTTACGTCAAAACTTACATCTGCACTTTCCTCCCAAAGTTAGAAGTAAAACTACACTTCTCCTCAGGTGCAATAGCCCTACTAGGGCGTATGCACACCCTTAAGTTGCATGGCCTCCATGCAACTGAACATCATACGATTGGACCAATGTGGATGAACACTTATGCGAATGAACATCCAATCGTACGAATGGACTTAATGCGGATGGACCTCGTGCGAATGAAACTAATGCGGATGAGCACCTACGCGATTGGAGCCTCAGTCGCATGACTCCCCATGCGATTGGCCCCAATCGCGCGAATGAACTCTCAATCGTGTGAATGGACCCCAATCACACCTCATTCGGCCGTATGGCCTTCATTCGGTCGCCTAGCCTTAGCTGATGCAGAATGCAGTTCATCCCGAACCCAATCCACCATTTTTGACCTCCAAGCTCATCCAAACTCATTCTAAACCCAAATCAACCTTCCTAAACCTTATGGATGCATACCATAACACCATTCAAGCACACACAAGCTCACACACAAGGCTCAAACGCATTATACAGACACATACACATACACATACGGGTCACACGCATACACACTCAAAAACCCGATTTTCAGATGTGTTCCAACCCCAAATCTTTCAAAAACATTTAAAGGAGGGGTCCTAGAATCACACAAACGACCACAACGAGGAGAGCTTCGATTTGACTAGCTTCTCAACGATTTTGGCTCACTCGAACCAACTTTTCTCCCTTTTTCTCTTCTTTCTCTCTTCTCCTCTTTCTTTGGCTGAAAATGTGGGTATGGGGAGAGGGTAATGGCTGCCCTCTCCCTTTATATACCCCCACTTACCCAACTTTCTCTCGTCGGCGAATTTGGTCCCTCGACTTCGGACTTTATTTCTTTTTCTTCCTTCGTCGGCTTCAGAAATGATAAATAACCGGGTGTTACAAGTCCACCCCCCTTAAATAGGTTTCGTCCCCGAAACCTGTTATTTCCCGAACAAACGTGGATAATGCTGTCTCATTTCTTCCTCAGTCTCCCACGTTGACTCGGATCCCTTCCTATGCTTCCACTATTCACGCACAAGAGGAACCATTTTATTTCTTAGTCTTTTCTCTTTTAGATCGATGATTGCGGTTTGTAAGGCCCCGTTCCCAGGCACCTCATAGTTAGCCATTCATTGCACTTAAAACATTTTAAAATGTATGTATATTTTGCAGCGGAATTTAAAACTTTCATTAATAACTAAAATCATGTCATTTCACTCATTTACAACATTTGTTTTCATATCAAAATACAATGACATGTCAAAATACAGATGCCAGCCTCAAATGCTCCCAGTAGCTTATGCATCCATGCCTGCAACTCCTCAGCATCAACATGCACCTGCCAAATATCATGCATACAAAAGTCAGTGACGTTGAGTGAGTTCTAGTTTTATAATAAAACATATTTTTCTTTGTTAAAACCGTTCTTTACTTTCTTTCAAAATCATACTATACTTTACATCGTTCGTGATCAAACATCATACGTACATACATATAATATCATTATTATCTTCGTCATTACGTTCATTAACTTCCGTTCATTCAACGTATTACATTATCGTTCACTTCTCTTTCTAGATCCGGTTAGACTTTACCCTCTTCGTGGCACTCAGCCACGATTACTGAGGTCTAATGACAAGGATCCCGTTCAGTACTTTATTACGATAATTCATTAATGTTTATTCATACTTCGTTCTTTCATACATTATCTTTCGTTCATTACTCTTTATTACTCGAATCTTGTCTCATGCAATATCCCTGACTCATGCTCGAAAGCTGATGCTGTACCGGGGCCTGCTCACAAACCCCCGACTCATGTCCGAAGACTGACAAAACACTGGGATACGTGACAAAGATCCCATATGAGTCAATCATAGGGATTGAACTCTATCCGAGTCTGTGGCAACACAAACTTGCTCACCTCATTATCTCGTCTCATGCAATACCCCCGACTCATGTCCGAAGACTGATACTGTGCCGGGGCCTGATAAACAAACCCCCGACTCATGTCCGAAGACTGACACAGTACCGGGATACGCGACACGGATATCATCATCCGTCACTTTCGTCATATGCAATACTCCTGACTCATGTCCGAAGACTGATACTGTGCCGGGGCCTGCTCACAACCCCTGACTCATGTTCGAAGACTGACATAGTACCGGAGTACGCGATCTACATCCTGTCTCATGAAATACCCCCGACTCATGTCCGAAGACTGATACTATGCCGGGGTCTGTAACCAAACCCCCGACTCATGTCTGAAGACTGTCACAGTACCAGGATACGCGACAAGGACCTCTTTCGAGTCTGTTGTGACACAAGTCGCTCACCTTATACATATGCTTGAAAGCCTTTCATTCGTTCATTCATTTATTCATGCATGCATAAATTCATTAGCGTTCCTCTTTTCATTATCTTTCACTTTACGTTACATAATACTTCATTACATTCAATAACATTCAACGCAAAGCCAAGGGAAGACATACATAATAGGGAACATACACATAATCATAACATACACCATCACCATACAGGCAACATCATACATGCATAACACACATCAAACATAAGCCATCACATCATAACGACGCCTATCTCCCCATAATACCCCTTAAAACCACTTAGAAACCTTAAGTCCAAATCTGGGCGCATGGGACCTTCCAGGCGCCTGAGCATAAAAATTCAAAGTGTAAAACAGTCTGGGTGCATGGGCACTATTTGGGCACTTCTGCCCTGTTCAGGCGTTTTGCCACTATGTAGGCGCATCAACACTTAGCCGTTTCAATCATTTTGGGCGCATGACAATATTTAGGCGCATGGGACTATTTAGGCGCATGGCCAACACTTGGGAGCATGGCCAACACTTGGGCGCATGGCCAACCCTTAGGCGCACGTGCCACTATTTAGGCGCATGACCCACTCTTGGAGGCATGGCCAATACTTAGGCGTCTGGCCTCTCATGCTGGGCGCATGGACCACTGTTCATGTTCATCAGAGCATTCTAAAATATTTTCTATGTTATCAACATCACCCGATTATCATTTTAATCATACCCAAACACAGATCTAACATACTAAGGGCACCTAAGCATGCTATTCATCATCACTACCCCATAGGCCAACTATAAAGCATACATACATACATACATCATTTCGAACATAAAGCTATAAACCCACGGTTTCTTTCAAAATGTTTACTTAGTATGCATAATAGCCCCAAACAAGTTAAAAATCAGTAAAAGAGGGGTTCTAGAAACTCACCTTGAGCAGCCTTTGAGCAACACACTTCAAGTTCGAGACCCACCTTCTATTCAGCTCTTGAATCCTGAAAACAAACACTGAACATCCAAAACTTCGGTTAAGAACTCGAAACCCAGCTGAAACCGAGCTCAAATAAGAGAAGACTTACATTTGAAGCTGCTTCTTCCACTTTCTCTCTCTTGAACCGGGGCTTCTCTCTCTTCTTTCTTCTTTTCAGCCGATTGAAGAAGATGAAGAAGAAATAGGCAACCATGCCCCTTTTAAACCTTATAGTAATAAGGTTTTGTACTTTGTACACTTTATATCCCTCCACTTGTGCACAATTTCTATTATTTCTATTTACTTTTCTTTTCCTTCCTTTTAAATAGAAATTCGGGGTGTTACATTGTTGCTCCACATAGTTGAGCCGTTCGTCTACTTCGATATCTTCCAATGGAACAATCATATCTTCGTCTTGCAAGCACTTTCTCAGATGAGATACATGGAATGTCAGGTGAATTCCACTTAACTCATTTGGTAACTCCAATCTATAGGCCACCCCTCTAACTCGTGCAATGATTCGGAAATGGCCTATGTACCTTGGGCTCAACTTGCCCCACTTTCGGAAACGAATAATGCCCTTCCAAGGTGAGACCTTCAACATAACCCGGTCACCCACCTGGAACTCAATCGGTCTGCGTCGTTTATCGGCATACGACTTCTGTCTATCTTTGGCTGCCTTCATGAAGGCTTTGATCTTCTTAAGCTTCTCAGTCGTAGCCTCGATTACCTTGACGCTCCCCAATTCCTTCTGAGCAATATCACCCCAACAAACGGGTGTTCTGAATCTCCTACCGTATAGCATCTCATATGGTGGCATACCAATGCTGGCATGAAAGCTGTTGTTGTATGAGAATTCGGCTAGCGGTAGGTGGTCATCCTAACTTCCCCCAAAATCAATCACACATGCCCGAAGCATGTCTTCCAATGTCTGAATGGTCCTTTCTGACTGACCATTAGTTTGGGGATTATAAGTCGTGCTAATGTGTAACCTCATTCTCATTGCGTCGTGGAATTTCTTCCAGAATTTGGATGTAAACCGAGTGTCATGATCAGATAGCTCCTTCTTCATCACCTTCTTCATCATCCAGCTAAAGATGATTATTGATGATGGGCGGAGTGATGAAGGTTGTTCTCTCCTGTACTATGGCAGACAGTTCCTTCTCCCTATCCATTATGATCTCTTAGCAGGTCTTCCAAAATTCAAGCAGATGATCCTCATACAGAGTAGGATCAATGGTAAGGGAGGTGAAGTAGTTTGATAGAGCTAAGAAACGACAAACCTCTGAGAAATGTGGATCTTTCTCAGAGTGTAATAGAGCAACTTGGTTGTGTTGCCTGTGTAACTATATGGAGAAATCAGGGTCATTTCTAAGGTTAAGGTTAGCCATTGTGAGAAAGCTTAAGGATGAAGGCAGAATGAACAAAGGCGATTTCAGAGAGAAATTTAAGGTTTAGGTTGGGAGGAAAGATGAAGATGATAGAAAGAGGGGGAACCGTTGGGTTTATATGTGAAAAGGATTTAAGAGAAAGTTAATGAAAGAGGATAAATTTTGAAATCCGGATATCGGTCCCACCTCTGAAAAAGTAGTTTTCTTGGAAGTCAAAAAGCTTCAGAAGGTAAATTGTCTTTGGAAGTTTTAATGAAAAAGCTTCCAAAGCCAAAATGATTTTGGAAGAATTTCCTAAGAGTTTCGAAAGATTTTGCTTCGGAAGAGAATTAAAACTTGGATGTTTTGTTCAAAAGAACAAATCTTCTGAGAGTTAATTTACTTCGGAAGAAAATTATCCTTGAAAGTTATCTCTAATTAAATGATACCTGATATTGATGTGTTTTGTCCTTGAGTGCTGCATAGGATTCTTTATGATAGAGATAGCACTATTGTTGTCTATGTGAATGGGAGTCTCCTTGAAGTTCGATCCATAGTCAAGCATATGGTTCTTAATCCATAGCACTTGAGCACAGCAGCTTGCAGCAGCAATGTATTCAACTTCAGCAGTTGTTGCAGAGACACATGATTGTTTCTTGCATTACCATGAGACAACCCTTCCACCAAAAAACTGACATCCCCCAGATGTAGACTTTGCAGTCATGTTGCAACCACCATAATCACTATTTGTATAAGCATACAGATTGAAGTTAGAATTCTTAGGATACCAAAGACCAAGTGTTGAAGCACCTTTGAGGTATCTTAGAATCCTTGTGATAGTGATGAGGTGAGACATCTTGGGGTTGGCTTGATATCTTGCACAAATACATGTGGCAAACATGATATCAGGCCTGCTAGCTGTAAGATACATAAGAGATCCAATCATAGCCCTGTAAAGGTGTTCATCCACACACTCCCCCTCAAGATCAGGTCCAAGGGAGTGGTTTCTTGCTATGGGTGTCTTAGAAATCTTACAATCAGTTATGTTAAATCTCTTGAGTATGTCTTGAACATACTTTGACTAACTAATTAAGATGCCATCTTCAACTTGCTTTACTTGAATTCCCATAAAGAAATTGAGTTCTCCTATGGCACTCATTTCAAATCTGTCATTCATCAGCTTCTCAAAGTCTTTGCAGAGCTTTGGATTAGTTGAACCAAAGATGATGTCATCTACATACAATTGAGCTAGCATTAAGTCATTTCCTTGTCCTTTGATGAAGAGAGTTCCATCTATAGTACCCCTTATGTATCCATGCGTGCAGAGATACTAAGATAGAGTCTCATACCACTTCCTTGGTGCCTGATGCAGCCCATAAAGATATTTTCAAGCTTGCAGACATAATCAGGATGATCAGGATCTGTAAAACCAGGTGGTTGTTTGACATACACCTCTTCATCAATCACCCCATATAGAAAATCACACTTGACATCAAGTTGATAGACCTTGAAGTTCTTGGATGAAGTAAATGCCAAGAATATCCTAACAGCTTCTAGTCTTGATACAGGAGCAAAGACATTAGTGTAGTTAATTCCTTCTTCTTGTGTGTATCCTTGAACAACCAGTCTAGCTTTTTTTGATGACAATGCCTCTGTCATCTTTCTTATTCCTAAACACCCATATGGTTCCTATAGTGGTCTTCCAATGAGAAAGAGCACAAACGTTCCAAACTTTCTGCCTTTTGAATTGAAGCAGCTCCTCTTGCATGGCTTCAACCCAACTTCCATCCTTCAGAGCCTCACAATTTTCTTTGACTCTATCTGGGATAAGAAACAAGAGTGAAGACAAATATTTACTTCATGGTTTTGTCCTCTTGTTCTTACCCCTGTGTCAACATCTCTAATGATGTTTGTGGTGGGGTGAGACTTGTGGATCCTTAGTCGAGGGATCACAACAAGTGGCTGAGATAGATCTAAATTAGAGAAATTTAGATCTGGCATTGATGCTTCTCCCACCACATCGGCACACTTATCATGTGAAACTTGATCCAATGAGTGTGAGACATCATTGATGTTTTCATCTATGGAGTGATTATCAACATCAAGAAATTCTTGATCACTATCACCACCCCTATTGTCTTCTGCATTTAAAGCTTCTTTATCCGGTTGTTGAGCCTCTGAGCTAGAATTTGAAGGCATCTCAGATGTATCAGCTGAATTTGTCATTGTAGTGCTCATAGAAACCTCATTTGCAAAAATAGTTACAACTGGACTTGAACATGTGTAGTTTGAAGATGTGTAGCTTGAAGATCTTCCAAGTTCAAATCTTGGATCAGGGTCCCCTGGTGATAAGATATCTTTAGATCCTGAAACATTCTCACAAGATTAATTAAAACAATTGGTAACTTAATCAAGATAAAATAGCCAATCAGGACCAGAACCAGCCACACATGGTATGTGTTCATTGAAAGTCACATTGGCTGACTCCTCAACAATTCTAGTTCTTAGATTGTATACTCTATAGGCCTTAGCTTGGGAAGAGTATCCAATGAAGTGTACATCATCTGATTTCTCAGCGAACATGGTAATTTGATCTTTGGTATTCAAGATGGTGCAAGGACATCCAAATGACCCGAGAAAACCAATGAAAGGTTTCCTCTTGTGCCAAAGTTCATAAGGAGTCTTGCCATGACTCTTAACCACTAAGACTTTGTTTTGCACATAACAGGCAGTGTTGACTGCCTCTGCCCAGAAGGTGATGGGCAGCTTAGATTTAGATAGCATGGTTCTTGCAACTTCAATCAGTGTCCTATTTCTCCTTTCAGCAACACCATTTTGCTAAGGAGTCCTGGGAGCACTATATTGTCTTGTAATACCCTTTTCATCATAAAATATATCAAGGATTTGGTTCTTGAATTCAGTTTCCTGATCACATCTTATGGTTTTGACCTTGTGATCATATTGATTCTCAATCTTTAAGATAAAATTCTTTAGAATCTCAGGAGTTTCAACCTTAGATCTGAGGAAAAATACCCAAGTGAATCTTGTAAAGTCATCTGTGATCACCAAATAATAAGAGGTCCTTCCTAGACTCATTACACTAGTAGGGCCAAAGAGATTCATATGTAACAAGTATAGGGGTGTAATGATGAAGTTTCTTTCCTTAGGCTTATGAGATACCTTATGTTGCTTCCCTTTCAGGCATGCAACACAATAATCATCACTTGTAAACTCTTTCTTTGGCATTCTAGTTACCAAATCATTCTTAAACTGTTTATTCATATTCTTAAAGTTTACATGGCACATTCTTTTATGCCATAGGAAATACTCATCACTATTTGCTTTAGATAGAAAGCATGAGACTTCTCCAGAGGGAGATGCCTCTTGCAGATTCATCTTGCACATGTTCCCTTTCTTGGGGGCTCTAAGCAGAATATGCTCATGAGGAATGACCACCCCAGGCTTGAGAACAATGCACTCATGCTCAGTAAAGAGCATGTTATGACTCTGATCACAAAATTTGTTGGACCAAAAGAACCAATGAGCCAAGATCAGAAAATCTCTAAGTCCCACACGGTATCACAACAACTGCTGAAAGCCTCATCAGTAGTTTGACAAGTGCTGAAGACCTCAACAGCTGAAGAACTAAAGTGCTGAAGTACAACAGCTGAAGAACACAAGTGCTGAAGCTGAAAGACCAAAGTACTGAAGTACAACAGCTGAAGAGTTTACAAGTGCCAAAGATCAACACCTGAAGGTCAAAGTCTGAAGATCAAGTACTGAAGCCTCAGTAGTTTGTCACAACTGCTGAAGAGTACTTCTTCAGTAGTTGTGATATCAGTAGTTTTATATTTTTATGTTTTAGTAGTTTTGTAAAACGACTTAAGAGCTTGTTCTTCAGTCGTTGTAGTTTTAGTAGTTTTATATTTTGTACTTAACATGCTGATATGTTCTCAGTAGTTGTGAACATTTCAGTAGTTTGTTAAGAATTAGTTATTTTTGTATTAGATCTGCCAGTTGTCACTTTCCGTGATAACAGCAGTGATTGTTGCACTCTATATAAGGAGTGACAACTTATTGTAACGATGATGAATGATGAATGAATGGAATGAACGAATGATTTGATTAGAAATATTCTACATCTATAAACATTCCTTGAAATCAGAAATATATATTCTCTCCCTATAACCGTATGCGCTCTTAATGCTTACAAGTATCGATTGCTTGCTACAATTTGTCTAATTCTTGTTTGTATTCCGCTGCTTTGTATCCTAATACATCAAACTTGTGATCGCTGATCCTGTCAAATGGTATCAGAGCAGGTTAATCATTGATCGATCTAATAATTGATCATTGAAACTGCTATTCAAGATCTAAGTTTGATTGAATTAGCTTTTGTTTTTGCAAGAAACGGTTATAGAGATTGAATTTTCTGTATTTCTGCTCATTCGTCCTGAGATCTTTTCTTGGTTCTCATTGAGTTTGTTGTGGTCTGTCTAAAATTTTTAAAAGCTTGAACTAAATTGTTTTTGAACTGAAAATGACTACTCCCTCCAATGATCCTCACAATACTGGTTCCTCAACCAAGCCACCAATGCTGGTTAGGAATGAGTATAACATATGACAAAGACGTATGCTCCATCACCTGTCTGTTAACAGCGCAGGGTGTTGGACATCAGTGGTACATGGTCCACACAGGCCTATGGTAAATAACCCGGAAACCAATCAAATGGTTCCGAAGAGGAGGGAGCAATACTCAGATGAGGATAAGAAGTTGCTTGAAATTGATGCAAAAGCCCATGGAATTCTGGCCATGGCACTGCCAAATGAAATCTATTCTGGGCTAATGCATCATGAAACTGCCCATGACCTCTGGAATGCCTTGAAAGAACAATTTGGAGGAACAGATGAGGTCTTGGCAAATAATAGAGAAATTCTTGCCCAACAATATGAGACATTCTCTCATAGAAAGGGTGAGACACTGACTCAACAATATGAGTGGTTCTCTTGTTTGATCTCTGAACTAAAAATGGTCAAACTTGAATACACAATATTCAGATGAATAACAGATTTCTCAGATCACTGCCTGAGAGATGGGACACATATACTATTGTCCTACGCTCCAGTGCAAGTTTGGACAAACTATCTTTCACCCAACTCCATGGGAAACTGCTCACGTTTGAGAGAGAGATAGAACAGAAGAGAAAGCTGTC
This sequence comes from Flaveria trinervia, assembly GCA_025506515.1. NCBI lineage: Eukaryota > Viridiplantae > Streptophyta > Magnoliopsida > Asterales > Asteraceae > Flaveria > Flaveria trinervia. The sequence continues at coordinate 25,351,899 of CM046448.1, forward strand.
TTCATCTGGAAAGCTCACTGAAGACTTTGTACCAGGCAACACTGCCTTGGTGGGTCATGAGTCAGAATATGCTTCATCTGAATGCCAGTATGATGAGCATATTAATTTCTCTTCAAGCACTTCTGATTCTGCATTTGTGAGTGTGATGGTCAGTTTACTGGGTGTAATAATGACAATCTATGCTTCATTATGGATGATCTCAGGGGATTGCTGATGATGACTTAGAAGAGATGGATATTTTGAGCCAAATGGCCTTGATAAATATCAGATCTCAGAAGTTCTATAAAAGAACTGGAAGAAAATTCCCAGGACTCTCTGGCAAAACCAAAGTTGGTTTTGACAAGAGCAAGTTGAGATGTCACAAATGCCAAAGGCTTGGACACTTTGCAAGAGAGTGTAGATCAACTGGATCTAACTCCACTGCACCCTTTGTGACTTTTCCTGGCAAAAGTCAACAACACAGAGGGCAACATCCTGTCACCTCTAGTCATCATTCTCAACAACAATCTCCGGCATATTTTGTTACTCAGGGTCAAATGCCATATCCGTACCCTTGTTATTACATGCCACAGTCAAATCAAGTTCAAGTTCCTATGGCACCACAACCTCATGCACTACCAGAACCTCAGCCATCCCAATCTCATCAACAACCTCAATCTCAACAACACAACTTCTTCACCCCAGGAGTTGTTGACTGGAGCAGTTTACCAGATGACTTGTCTGGTCATGATCAACTGTTCTCAGGTGCTGGTCAACATGGTGGTGACAGTCCTTTTGGGAATCTAGCTCTTATGGCTTTGGAGTCTGCTGATACTTCATTTTCTAATGCCTCTACACCTCAGGTATCACAGGTATCCTCTGAGGCAAAAGCCAAATTATGTTCTGAACCATGCATAGCAGCATTTGCTTCCATTAGAGAAGCAAATGTAGCTCTAATTAATAAGAACATTGAGCTAGAACAAATAATTTCCAAAAACAAAGCTAAGTTTGAGTTTGTGCTCAAAGATAAAAATGATGAGATTTATAAACTGAATTGCCAAATAATTGATGATAAGGCTAGAGAAGAAGTACTTCTAGAGAAGTACAAAGATCTCAAAGAAACCCTTGCAGTTACCCAGGTCGAGTGTGATAGATGGGTACAATCATGCAAAGGTTTTGAAATGCTTCTTAGTAAGCAATCTGCTTCAAATGTGAAGTTTGGAATTGGTTACAATCACACTGCTCCACCTACAGATTTTACCCCAAGAGCAGAGGTAGAATCTGATGGTGAGAGTGATAACCAATCCATCACATCATGTGATCTACCTTCTGATACAGCACAATCAGAAGTAGCAGTCAGCATCAAGCCCTCTTTGAACCTATCAGCTGATGTTGATGGTTCAAATGCTGACATTCACATGATTAATGAGTTGATCAACTCAGGAGTTAATTCTGAAGGTCCTGAAAGGACTAGAGAGCAGGATTTAACACCTGAAGTTCAAACTTCAACTGCTGTCAGTACTGAAGAGAAGAAAACTGGCAGTAGAAAGAGTTTGAAGACTACTAAGAGGCTGTCAAGAAAGCAAACAATGCTTCCAAAGCATTAAAGAACAAGTCTTCTGTTGCTTCACCCTCTTTAGTTGATGATCAACCTAAGATGAAGAAGAAACCATGTGAAGTATGTGGTTTGTTCAATCATCTTACAAATGATTGTTGGTACAAAAGAGGTTCCAAACTCAAACAAAAAGAAGAAATTAATGAGAAAATGGTAAAAATGAAAACTGAGTTTGAGACCACATTTGTATCAGCAACATCAAAACCTGTAACCCTTAAGTCATCAAAGAAATCTAAAAAGGAAGGGGTTAAACAGGTGACAGCTGAGGGTGCTCAAAAGAAAAAGGTGCAACATAGGAACTTATCAAACTCCACTAGCAATGTGTCTGATGAGCTGAAAGCTTTATCACAAAATCAGACACAGCTGGTGATGATGGTACAACATCTGTTGGGTAGAGTAACAACTAGATTCTCCTATGTTGAAACCACAGAAAAGGAGGTCCAAGCCAAAGGACTCCTCTTCTACACCATCTTCTTCCTCTCAGGCTGTTGTTTCAAATAAACCTGTTAGTTTACCATCTATTGATGAGACCAGGCCCAAAACCAAAAAGGTTTGGGTCTCTAAAACTAACTAATTGTTTATTTTTGCAGGGTTCTTCAACATGCCAAAGTAGCATCTGGTATGTAGACAGTGGGGGATCTATGCACATGACTAGGAACAACTCTCTTCTTCATGACTACTCTCAAGGAAAGAAGGGATTTGTCTCTTTTGGCAATGATGCTAGGGGTTACATCATCGGTAAGGGCTTTGTCTCCAATGGAGAAATCAAATTTGATGATGTTAATCATGTGGAAAATCTCAAGTACAATCTCTTGTGTGTCAGTCAAATGTGTGATAAGGCCATGTTGCCCTTTTCACCAGTCAAAACTGTAGGATTCTGTCATCCAAAGTTTTGCACTTGATTGACAAGGTGTTGGATGATCACACTCTCCTGAAAGCCAACAGGATAGGAAGAGTGTATGCCTTAGATCTCTCTAAGAAGATAGATCTCAAAGGCAATCCTTGCCTATTTTCCAAAGCCTCTTCTCAAGAATCTAAACTGTGGCACAGGAGGCTTGGTCATGTTAATCTCAAAAACATGAATCAGCTTAGCCATAATAGTTTAGTCAGAGGCTTACCAATAAAGGAGTTCCACTGTGATGAAACATGCACTGCTTGTTTAAAAGGAAAACAACACAAAGTCTCATTCCTTCCTATTGAAGCGCCCAAGTCCACTGCCTGCTTCCAAATACTGCATATGGATCTATTTGGTCCTGTGAGAGTAATGAGCATGGCAAAGAAGAATACTGTCTGGTAATTGTGGATGATTACTCCAGATTTGTATGGACTTTCTTTCTACATTCAAAGGATGAGGCTGCTCAGAAGATTATTCACTTTGTGCTGTACATTGAGAAGCAGTATTCCCTTCCAGTCAAGTGTATTAGGAGTGACAATGGAACTGAGTTCAGAAATCATACACTTGATGACTTCTATCTTTCAAAGGGAATCAGAAGGCAGTTCAGCATTCCAAGGACTCCAGAACAAAATGGAGTAGTGGAGAGAAAGAACAGGACCCTCATTGAAGCTACAAGGTCCATGCTGGCTGACTCAGGTTTGCCACTGACCTTTTGGGCTGAAGCTGTCAACACAGCTTGTTTGTGCAAAATAGAGTTTTAGTAAATCAGAGGTTGATGAAGACTCCATATGAAGTTCTCCATCATTTGGCTCCTCTGATTTCATTTTTCAAAGCATTTGGGTGTCCCTGTTTTATTCTCAACACAAAGGATCAACTCCATAAATTTGATCCTAAGGTGGATGCAGGGTATTTTGTTGGTTATTCATCTACTTGCAAGGCATACAGAGTCTTCAACTGCAGAACAAAGATGGTTGAAGAAACTCTACATGTTAAGTTTAATGAATCTCCAAAGGACAAGATTCCACAAAGTCCTGTGGAGTTATTTGATTTGGACATACTGCAATATGTTCCTTATCAAACTCCTGCTGTTGCTCCTGTCAACAGTTCACCACCTGGTGGTACTGTTGATGATGATGATGATTGCAGTACTCACCTCTTCAGGTTTAGTGATCAGCTGCCTCACTCAGCTAGACCTGATGTTCCTGTAGCTCCAGTAGCACCATCCACAACGAATGCTGATGAGATCTCTTCGAATTCAACTTCATTTGAATTACCATCCACTGATTGGTTTCAAGGAAATGATTCACCATCACCATCTGTTGCTGCTGAGCCCGCTACAAACACTTGCACAGATCTCATTGTGTATCAAGATCTGAAGAATCACCCTATGTCTCAAATCATTGGTGATATCACTGCTGGAGTATCAACAAGAAGTCAATTGTCAAATTTCTGCTTCTATGCTCTCTTCATCAGTCAGCAAGAGCCAAAGAATTATCACATTGCTTTAAAGGACAATGGATGGGTTGATGCCATGCAGCTTGAGCTTCTTCAGTTCAAGAAACAGCAAGTGTGGGAACTGGTTCCTCTACCTCTAGGTAAGTGTGCAATAGGCACTAAATGGGTGTTTAGGAACAAAACTGATGAAAATGGGCTTATTGTTAAGAACAAGGCCAGACTAGTTGTTCAGGGGTTTGCACAAGAAGAAGGTATTGATTATGATGAAACCTTTGTCCCTGTAGCCAGACTGGAAGCAATTCGATTGTTTTTAGCTTATGCTGCTTATCAAAACCTTAAAGTTTTTCAAATGGATGTCAAAAGTGCATTTTTGTATGGAAAAATTAAAGAAGAGGTTTATGTATGTCAACTCCAGGCTTTGAGGACAATAAACATCCTAATTGGGTGTATAAGCTTGATAAAGCTCTTTATGGGTTAAAAGAAGCTCCCAGAGCCTGGTATGAGACATTATCAAACTTTCTTCTGGAAAACAATTTCACTAGAGGCTCCATAGATAAGACTTTATTCATTAAGAAAGCTGGGCAACATAATCTACTTGTTCAAATTTATGTAGATGATATCATTTTTGCATCCTCTGATCCAAAGTTGTGTGATGCCTTTACAAAGTTGATGCAACAGAAGTTTGAAATGAGTGCCATGGGAGAATTACAGTTCTTTCTGGGGTTGCAAATCAAACAAAAGGCTGATGGAATTTTTATTCATCAGTCCAAATATACAAAAGATCTTTTGCAAAAGTTTGATTTACAAAATTGTAAGCCTTGTTCTACTCCCATGAGCAGCACCACACAACTGGACACAGATCAGAAAGGTAAAGTGGTTGATGAAACACTTTACAGATGTATGATTGGGTCCTTGATGTATTTAACAGCTTCTAGACCAGATATTATGCTTGCTACATGTGTTTGTGCTAGATTTCAGGCTGCACCTAAAGAGTCTCATCTGATTGCAGTCAAGAGGATCTTTAGATATCTGCAAGGCACTCCAACTCTAGTTTTATGGTATTCTACCGGACATTCTGGTAAATTAGTTGCTTTTTCTGACAGTGACTATGCAGGGTGTAAGTTGACCAGGAAATCAACTTCTGGTGGATGTCATTCCTAGGCAACTGCTTGATTTCTTGGCAGAGCAAGAAACAGACCTCAGTTGCTACATCCACTGCTGAAGCAGAGTACATTGCTGCTGCAAGTTGTACATCTCAAGTACTCTGGCTTCAAAACCAACTTTTGGATTATGGCATTACAGAGACTAAGACTCCATTGTTAATGGATAGTGCTTAAGCTCTTTGCATTGTCAAAAATCCAGTCCAGCACTCTAGGACCAAACATATAGAGATCAGACATCATTTTATAAGGGATTGTTTTGAAAAAGGTCTGATTGATCCTAAGTTTGTGCCTAGTGCTGATGAGCTTGCAGACATTTTTACTAAGCCTTTGGATAGTTCAACTTTCCAAAACTGGTGTTAAGGCTTGGTATGCTGCAACTAGAATAAGTGACAACTACTGATGATCTTAGTAATTCATACTGATGATCATGAGTACCTATGTCACATATAAGTACTGATGAGCTCTTTTACCCTCAGTAGTTTTATAACTACTGAAGGCTAAATGTCTCACAAGTACTGAAGTACTTCATCTGTTCTAAACTACTGATGTAGTTACAACTACTGATGCAGTTACAACTACTGCAATCAGTAAAAACAGATAAGTACTGATGTCCTATGAAACAACTGAAATCAGCCAAAAAACTGATGAATGTGTTGAGGACAGTTTGAAACAGCTGAAAAGCTAAGAATTGACGAAAACAGCTGAAGAGAACTTTCTTCTTCGTTTTTTGTACAACTGCTGTTTCATTTTAAACAACTGAAGCAGAACCACGTCTTCAGTAGTTTTATAACTACTGATGACTAATACCAAGTCTTCAGTTGTTTACAACAGCTGATGACAAAACCACTGTCTTCAGTAGTTTCATAACTACTGATGACAAACACCAAAGTCCTCAGTTGTTTCAATCATCTGAAGTCAAAACCACGGTCTTCAGTAGTTTTCTAAACTACTGATGCCTAACACCACGACTTCAGCTGTTCAACGTCTGAAAGGATAATACCATGTCAACGGTCGTGTAAAACTACTGATGACTAACACCACATCCTTCAGTCGTTTCCTTACCCGTACCCTATATATATCCTAACCTTAGCTCTCAATGCTTCATCTTCTTCAAACCTAACGTTCCTCTCCAAAACTTCCTCTTCTCAATGGCGTCTATGCAAATTAAACCGTGACACAACTGTGTTGCCTACTCACTAAATCGCCCATCTGGACTAAGTTCGATACTGCTATCGATCTTATGGTTCAGTCCCAATATAACACGGCATTCTTCTGAATCCCATATTACATGCCGAATCCTTGCACCAATTTTGGATGAACGCTACTGTTACCACTGGGGAGAACAACACACCATCCTCTCGGGTCGTCAACAACAAAGAAGTAGTCATCACTCCTGCAATAATCGCCAAATTCTTCACTGAATGATGCTACTTCTCCTGCTGGATATCCGAAGGGCACCATAGATCTATCCTTTGCTCAACATGGATATCAAGGCGATCTCAGTGCCCACTATCATGAAGAAGAAACACTTTAATGATGCTGAGCGCCTGATTTTTCACATGGTGAATGTATGTTTGGCCCTAAGACGTCGTCTTGGGATCAAATGTCCACCAAATGGCAGCAGGTAATGTATTCTATTCTTGAGCAACAACCCTTAATTTTTCTGGAATAATATTTTTAGAGCTCAAGGATATGGCTCAAAAACTAACTGCCAACGTTGGATACTATATCCACGGTTCATAATGGCCATCATTACACACCAGCTTAATGCTGAGGGACTTGTTGGCTCGGGAGTCCTGCTACGGTGTTCTGCCGGAAGTATACTCCCGGCACAACTCTGACCGGACACACTCAAAATGGCTGCCAAGCTGCGAAACCCACGCAGCTGGAACCCACAGCCACCACCTCCAAATCCAAAGTCCCACCAAACCCACCAAAAAGACACCCAAAACGGCTACTCAGGGAATTGAGTCCCCTGAGGATGCCCTGCAACACAAACGCAGGATATATCCACTAGTCCAAACCCCCTAGTGGATACAATGACTCCTCCAGCCATAGCCGCTCAGGCTTCCTCTCAACAGGAGGCAGCAACACACAAGGGGCACCTACATATCTGGGATCTTCCTCACTTGAGGAGATTACCATTGAAGAGCACCAACCTCCCCAGGTGCACACTGCTTCTATCCCTTCACCCCAAACAACCGCCCCTCACAGCCAACTTTAATAGTTGCACAAGTGCTGACTCAATTGCACTCCTCACCCCCTCCCAGAAACCACTTACTACTGGGAATACCTTTACAATTGAGGGGGAGGAACACAGTGTACTTGAGAACCACAGCACAGGGGTTTCCCACTTCTATCTCCTGGTGTAGACAAGGAGATAGAATATCTAGTGAGGCTGCCACCTCCTCTGATTCAGCACATGACCAGAGTGAGGCTGGTAACATTGCTAAGACCTCACTAGAGGCAACAGCTGATGATGGACATGTCCTGAGGCTGGAAGTCCCCAGTACCAAGCACAAGGGGCACATGCACCAACTGGTCTACACCAGTGCATGTAAATCCTGCTCTAAGCAGGAGGTCAGATGATTCAGCTTCGGCTGATGATGACCTGGGCTTTTTCTATGATGTTCTTGCCAGAACACAATCCTTGAAGAGAAAGTCAGTAGGCTGCAAAACCTACTTGACCAACTCTCACAAGGAGAAAGACCATCTGCCTCTACCCACCCACAGATGGCACCTTCACTTGAAGGTTTCCCAAACACTGAGCCACTCCAAACTCACCACCTGCCTCTGCTTCAGGCCCTACTTCTCAGGAACAGAACCCTCTGAGCAAATAGGTGTGTACTCCAAAATTCCCCCTCTCATCACACCCATAATCATGAGATTGTGACCAAAGCCATTGATGAGAGGCTTCCTCAACTTTACAGCCCTTGATTGAGGTGCTGTCCAAAAGACTCTTTTGCGGCACAAACCCTTCCTCCAATGCATCCAAAAAGGGGGAGAGTACTGCAGTGAAAGAAAAGAAGAGGAAAAGATCCGAGGAAAAGAAGGAAGCGAAGCAAGCCCAAAAGGAGGAGAAAGAACAACAACAATGCTCACCTACAAGCGAAAGAAAGGTGCTGATGAGCACATTGCTGAAGATAAAGCCTTGGAGCTACTGATAAAAGAGGCTGATGCCGAACACAGCAGATCAATGGACAACATCATTGATCAGCTGTTTAGGCAAGGCCATGACACCAATAAACTTGACTCTAAGATCGACGACTAGAGATTGAAGAAATCCAGAATAGATGGGCAAGTTATGAAGTGTTAGAAAGAGAAAGGCTTGAAATCATGATTAGATTTATTGCAAAATATTTGGAAGATCAATGATCGAAATCAAAGCTTGGTCCAGGGACAGTATCTTGGCAATCACCACCAAGATCTGTTCGTCTGAAGCATATCTAAGGGGCTGTTATTGAAGCTGAATGAAGCGGGTGCTGGGAGCAGGACTGAGCTAGCAAAGCAATCAAAAGCCACACTCACCTCAAGGATGCTAGAACAGCCTGTCAACCATTCCCGCACCAAAACCACCAAAACACAACCCACCCAAACAACTCCCTACCCTCAAAACCCATAGCGATGATACCCTTGAAGAAGAAGAGAAGGATATGAGGCTAGAAGATGATGAAGAGGATGAAGATAGGCTGCCGCTCTCAGCTGTGATTCAGTTGCCTAAGGCCACAAGTCACTTCTCAGCAATTACTTCTGAAGTCCAGAGACAAATGGTTAAAGTGAAGCTAGAAGAAGAAGAGCTTCATAAACAGCATGATGAGGAATTGCTGAAGAGAGTTGACAAAGCTTATGCAGCCACATCTTCTATCATCAATATGAAGGAGCAAGCCCTCAGACTTTACACTCTCAGGCATACCTTTCAATATCAAAAGGAAAGAGTGAGGATTTGGCCTGATCCCAGGGTATCTCACAGAATTCATAAGAAAAATATACCTCGAGAGATACATGGCCAGGTGAAAAAGATCGTAGATGAAGTGATCTCTCTGGTCTTTGTAGTTTCACCCTGGGAAATCCTAGAAGACTTCAAGAAGGCCTACAAAGCTAATCTAACCCTCAGAAGATGCTGGAAAACAAAATAGTGAAAAAGGGGTTAGTTTACAAGAGGCTGAGGAAGTCAGGAAAAATGAGCTCCAGTTGTTCTAGAGGGTAATCACCCGGATGAGTTCGCTTACAGAATAATAACAACTATGGAGCTAAAGAATGGGAAACAGGCCAAATACCTGTCTGAGTATTATGGGCTGAATCATTGTTTGAAGGAGGTGCTGAAGAGCTAACCATGGAGGAACAAATCACCTTCCTTGAGGCCTACACAAGAGAGTCGTTACAGACTCATTATGGGGAAGTGAATCTCATGAATGGGATAACTACTCTGTGTCCTGTTCCCCAAACAGAGTTCCCATCATACTCTGCCAAACAAATATTCGAGATCTCTTCCCAGGCCGGAGCTTACATGGGTCATCTTCTCTACTGATCAAGAAGGAAAAAGACCAACATTTGCCATCAAAAGTGGGAGAATATAATAAGTTAGAGGTTTTGGCTGCATTGGTTCAGGGGGAGTTTGTTGGACCAAAAGAACCAATGAGCCAAGATCAGAAAACCTCTAAGTCTCACACGGTATCACAACAACTGCTGAAAGCCTCATCAGTAGTTTGACAAGTGCTGAAGACCTCAACAGCTGAAGAACTAAAGTGCTGAAGTAACAGCTGAAGAACACAAGTGCTGAAGCTGAAAGACCAAAGTACTGAAGTACAACCTGAAGAGTTACAAGTGCCAAAGATCAACACCTGAAGGTCAAAGTCTGAAGATCAAGTACTGAAGCCTCAGTAGTTTGTCACAACTGCTGAAGAGTACTTTTCAGTAGTTGTGATATCAGTAGTTTTATATTTTTATGTTTCAGTAGTTTTGTAAAACGACTGAAGAGCTTGTTCTTCAGTCGTTGTAGTTTCAGTAGTTTTATATTTTGTACTTAACATGCTGATATGTTCTCAGTAGTTGTGAACATTTCAGTAGTTTGTTAAGAATTAGTTATTTTTGTATTAGATCTGCCAGTTGTCACTTTCCGTGATAACAGCAGTGATTGTTGCACTCTATATAAGGAGTGACAACTTATTGTAACGATGATGAATGATGAATGAATGGAATGAACGAATGATTTGATTAGAAATATTCTACATCTATAAACATTCCTTGAAATCAGAAATATATATTCTCTCCCTATAACCGTATGCGCTCTTAATGCTTACAAGTATCGATTGCTTGCTACAATTTGTCTAATTCTTGTTTGTATTCCGCTGCTTTGTATCCTAATACATCAAACTTGTGATCGCTGATCCTGTTAAAATTGAAATACACTCAGAAGATTGTACCCAAGATCCTGGACAAAATTTAGCTTCTTAATGCTGAGCTTACCATTTGTGACCTTACCCCTTCCAGAAATATAACCACCTTCATCTCCTCCAAAAGCAACTGGCCCTCCATCAATTCTTTCAAAGTCCTGGAGTAGTGACCTATTGCCTGTCATGTGTCTGGAACAACCACTATCAATGGTCCAGACATTCTTGTTTTTCTTGAGCTGTTCCTGCACAAAGAAAATGATTAGTTACATTTGGAAACCCAAACCTTATTGGTCTTGGGCTCATTAAAAGAAACTGTTGGATCAAGAAGAAGGTTGGTGCAACCAAAACCAAATCACTTATACTTATTTTTGTGCTACTTACAAAAGGCTTCCGAAGCCAAGTATGGAGCTTCTGAAGGAGAGTAGAGTTCTTCCGAAGATAGAGTAACAGATCAACTTCCAAAGACAAACTCTACTTCCAAAGTTAAAGAACTTACTTCCAAGGATAAAGTCTAGGAAGAAGAAATCAGAAGACTGCTTCCGAAGTATGAAGAAAGAAGAAATCCTCAAGCCTCAGAAGAAGTAGCCTCTTCCGAAGTGTAAGTGGCTTCGGAAGTACTTGTTCTTCCAAAGCCATTTAACCTTCGGAAGACACTGCTATGAACTAGTGGACATAAGTATGGTCTTTCACACTCCACTACAGACCTCTGATACTGCATGGCATTTTCTCAAAGGGTCATGTAGTTGACCATACTTTATTCCACTGTTCACCTTTTTATGTTAGTACAAGTTACCAACTTTAATTGGTGACAAAAGGTAAGTCAGGGATATGTCCTAACTACCATATCTCAGATAAGGCTTTATCTAAGATACCTTAAACTATAGCTTTGTAGTATTTGCTTTAGTTATAGGATTCCAGCTGGTATCAAAGAATATCCAGATGTAGGTAGTATTATATATAGTTCTCATTGTAACTCATAACAGCATGCTTGTAAGAGTCTTGTAATATTTGAGTTGAGAAGCAATATATGCAAGTACCTTGAAAATTACTTCTTGTGTTTATTATTACTTATTATATTGTTATTAAATCTTAGAGACTTTGCTTTCATCCAAGTGTTTTTAAGTGAGTTTGAGAGAAAAACCAAGTGTTCGGTGACAAAAACTGATCCTGCAATTGGTATAAGAGCTTTTTAGGCTCTTGATTGTGAGATATAACCATCCAAATCAACCTGTTTTTCACTCTGATGTGCTCCAAATTATACATAAAAATCCTATCAAAAGCACATCAATTATTCCTTAATATCTTTCTTAAAATGATGAAAATGTGCTTAAAATGTTAAATTATGTTTTTAGGTGTTTAAAAGGGCCAGATGGACAAAAGAAGCATATTTAGCAAGAAATTGAAGTAATCCGAGCTTTGGAGTCCAAGCATGGGGCCGTGCCTTATTAAGCACGCCCCTATGCCTTGCCAGAAACACATCCCTTGGTAAATTAACACACCCTCGTGTTTGGACATCTGATAGGACAAAAAGTACTGTCCCCTAAAAATAGACACGGGGCCGTGCCCCACCTCCAACACGGGGTCGTGCCCTATTTAGCACGGGGTCGTGCCCGACGCAATCTGTATGTACGAGCCGACCAATTTTCGTAAGCATTGTACTAGCACGGGGCCGTGCCTTTTAGACACGGGGCCGTGCTTAAACACTCTAGAAAGCCTATAAATAGAAGCCTAAGTTCACCATTTTTGGCAAGCTTTGATGGGAGAGTTACTCTACAGAATTCTCTCGGGAATCAAGACTTCAAGGTCATTTGGAGGCTCGAGAGGTGCATACAACACTTGGAAGAAGCTCAGGATCGTCTAAACATCATCCATTATGGGTTATCAGTTTGATTGTTCCATTTCACCGAAGATTACATATCTATCTTCTTTGTTATCTGTTATTATGTTCAAGCTCATTATAAGCTAAACTCCTTTTTATCATCCTAATTGGATGAAACTTATGTAATTTGTGATGAACTAATGGTGTGATAAATATTATGTTAATGTTATGTTGGTCTTGGGGAAACTATTGATGGGTAGCATCTATATTTGAACGGGAAGTTATAAATTTATGGTTTGTGATTGTGATTTTCATACAAGGTTGAAAACCATAAGATTAACTTTCATTCGTGAAACGGTCTTCATAATAAATCCATGGCTAATGAACTAGAAATGGTTATTAGAAATCATATCACCTTAACTTTCTAATCATTTGCGGGTTCCTTTTATTAGTTTGAGAACTCTTCAGTAATTGTTATGGTTTTCTAAAACTAATGGTATGTTAGGAAGGAACTTGATCAACTCTCTTTTTAACATTAAGTTATATTTCAGAAACCGTATGTCAAATAGGTCACAAAAGATTTACCTACATTACTAGGGCTTTGATCTAAGCAGTAAAACTCAACCTGACATGATCCTAGTCACTATGTCAGCAGGATAGACGAGAAATCGCACCAACACATATTTATAAACATTAACATAATTACATTAATCCATATCTTTAAATCACACCACCAATTCATCACAGTTACATAAGTGGAGTCTAATTAGGATGATAACTTTTATTCCCTGGTTTTAAATCCAAACGCTTCAAATCTTAGTTTACTTTATTTTTTGTTTTTAAACCCTAAAAATCTTTCGAATGCAACTTATCATTTTCTTTAACAAAAACCAAATCTGATAGGTTCAGTCAATTGTATGAGATCAGCGATTATAACGTGTAAGACTTTGTAAGGTTTTTGGCAAAGTTGTGACATCATCCCCTTGTCGAAGGGAATTTCGCCTCGAAAGTTAAAGGAAAAGGTATCTTAAGAATGAATACCTTGAGAAGTAGATTCCTGATCGTTGAATAGTTGTGGGAACTTCTTCTTCATCTGATCCTCGCATTCCCAGGTAAACTCTGGTCTACGCTTTGAGTTCCAATGGACTTTGACGATAGGAATACGACTATGCTTAAGAGTTTTGACCTCTCGGTCCATAACTTCCACCAGTTCCTCAATGAAATGTAGTTGTTCATCCACATGTATCTCATCTAATGGAATGACGAGAGTCTCGTCTGTAAGGCATTTCCTTAGGTTCGAAACATGGAACACATTGTGTATTCTGCTAAGCTCTTCTGGTAGGTTCAACTGGTAGGCTACTGGGCCAACCCTTTTGACAATCTCAAAAGGCCCAACGTAGCGTGGGTTTAGCTTTTCACGTTTCCCAAAACGAATTACACCTTTCCAAGGTGACACTTTTAGAAGTACCTTGTTGCCAATTTGAAATTCTAACGGTTTGCGACGTTTATCTATGTAACTCTTTTGTCGGTCACGTGCTGCTGCCATGCGATTACGAATTTGCACTATCTTCTCAGTCGTTTCATGTACAAGTTCAGGACCTGTAAGTTGGATTTCTCCAACTTCTGCCCAACAAATAGGTGATCGGCACTTACGTCCATACAATGCTTCAAACAGTGCAACTTTTATCGATGTGTGATAGCTGTTATTGTAAGAAAAGTCAACCAACGGTAAATGAGTTTCCCAATGGCTGCCAAAGTCAATTACGCAAGCATGTAACATATCTTCTAGTGTTTGTATTATACGCTCACTCTGACCATCAGTTTGAGGATGATATGCGGTGCTCATATCTAGTCGTGTTCCCAATGATCGTTGCAAAGATTGCCAGAAGTGAGAAGTAAATCGAGCGTCACGATCGGAGATGATAGAAATTGACACACCATGCCGAGAGACTATTTCCCTTAGGTAGATATGAGTTAACTTCTCTATTCTATCAGTCTCTTTAATTGGTAAGAAGTGTGCGGATTTCGTCAAACGATCTACTATTACCCAAATGGTATCGCATCCGCTAGGTGTTCGAGGCAGCTTCATGACAAAATCCATCGAGATTTGCTCCCACTTCCATACAGGAATTTCTGGCTGTTGAAGTAGACCAGATGGCCTTTGATACTCCACTTTAACCTTAGAATAGGTTAACATCTGCTTACATAGGTGGCGATATCGGCTTTCATGTTCGGCCACCAGTACAGAAGTTTCAAGTCATGATACATCTTATCTGAACCCAGATGGATAGAATATCGAGACTTATAGGCTTCGTCCATCACTAGTTCTCTTAGATTCCCATACAAAGGAACCCATATTCGTTCCATGAAATAACAAACTCCATCTGATTTGATCTCTAGCTTCCTTTCCATGCCTCGCATGGACTCTGCTTTCAGGTTCTCGTCCTTCAAAGCCTCAAGTTAAGCCATTACATATCTGATCAGGTAGTCCAGTGTGGATGGTGAGTTGTAATGCTTGAACTCGCTTTGGCTTAGGTGTCTCCTTTTGACTTAAGGCGTCAGCTACTACATTAGCCTTACCCGGATGATACTTGATCGCACACTCATAGTCATTCAACAATTCGACCCAGCGACGTTGTCTCATATTCAACTCCTTCTGCTCAAAAATATGTTGAAGACTCTTGTGATCGGTATAAATGGTGCACTTGGTACCGTACAAGTAATGTCTCCATATCTTGAGTGTGAACACAACGGCTCCCAACTCTAAGTCGTGTGTCGTGTAGTTTTTCTCATGAACTTTTAGTTGACGGGAGGCATATACGATGACCTTCTCACATTGCATTAACACACAACCAAGACCTTGGATGGATGCGTCATAATATACCATAAAATCCTCTGTCTCTCAGGTAGGGATAATATTGGTGTCGTACAAAGCTTTTGTTTTAGGAACTGAAATGCTGGCTCCTGCTTGTCACCCCAACGGTACACTGTGCCTTTATGAGTTAATGCTGTAAGTGGTTGAGCGATCTTCGAAAATCCTTCAATGAATCTTTTATAGTATCCAGCCAACCCAAGAAACTATCGTACCTCAGTTGGAGTCTTAGGCGTAGCCCAGTTCCTGATGGCTTCTATTTTTGCCGGGTCAACATGTATGCCCTTCTCATTGACCACATGGCCCAAGAATTGGACTTCCCGAATCCAGAAGTCACACTTCGAAAACTTGGCATACAGTTTCTTTTGTTTAAGTAATTCCAAAATCAATCGAAGATGTTCCTCATGCTCCTCTTTTTTCTTTGAATATATCAAGATATCATCGATAAAAACGATGACAAACTTGTCCAGGTAGGGTTTGCACACGCGGTTCATGAGATCCATAAACACTGCCGGTGCATTGGTCAACCCAAAAGGCATAACCAAAAACTCGTAGCGCCCGTAACGAGTTCTAAATGATGTCTTTGATATGTCCTCCTCTCGGACTCTTAGTTGATGATATCTCGATCTCAAATCTATCTTGGAATAGAAACTCAACCCTTGAAGCTGGTCAAACAGATCGTCGATGCGGGGAAGGGGATAACGGTTCTTAACCATCACTTTGTTCAGTTCATGGTAATCAATACACATGCGGAAAGTCCCATCCTTATTCTTGACAAATAGGACTGGGGCTTCCCATGGTGATGAGCTAGGTCTGATAAATCCCTTATCTAAAAGTTCTTGTAGTTGAGTAGACAGTTCTTGCAGTTCTTTTGGAGCTAGTTTGTATGCTGCTCTTGCAATAGGTGCGGCTCCAGGTGTCAAATCAATTTGGAACTCGACCTGACGATGCGGTGGAAGACCAGGTAAGTCTTCAGGGAAAACCTCAGGAAAGTCACGAACAATAGGGATATCCTTGATCTTCTTTTCTTCGATAGTCTTTTCTGTGATCATAGCTAAAATAACGTATGGCCTTTACGTAAGCATTTCTGGGCCTTCATGTATGATATGATGCCAAAGACTACACCATTTTTCTCGCTCTGAACAGATAAGATTTCACCACTAGGAAGTGGTACATGAACGACCTTTTCATGACAGATAATCTCAGCTTGGTTCTTAGATAACCAGTCCATGCCAACGACCACGTTAAAGCTACCCAGTGTAATAGGCATGAGCTCTATATCTAAGTTATGTCCTGATAGTCATAGTTTACATCCTTTGAGAATATGTGTTGCCTCAATCATTTTACCGTCAGCTAATTCTATAGTGTAACTAGGTTCTATTTCGGTTAACGTTACATCTAGAAGTTGCTAAACTTGGCGGAGATAAAACTCCTATCAGCACCGGTATCAAATACTACAGAAGCATATCAATCATTCAGAGGAAATGTACCGGTAACCACGTTTTGATCATTCCTTGCCTCACTAGACCCAATTATGAAAGCTCGACCCTTAGTGCCATTTCCATAGTTGTTGTTTCCATTATTGCCCTTGTTCCTGTTCTTCAGTTGTGGGAAATCTTTCCTATAATGACCCTCCTTGCCACATTCGAAGCAACCCCTAGTCGCTTCACCTTATCGTTGTTGTTGAGATTGTTGTTTAGTCATTAGTTCACCCTTGCAGTCTTTAGCAGCATGGCCCATCCTTCCACACCTTTGGCAACGAAAACGATCACAATGACCATGATGGTGAAAATTGCATTTGTTGCGCTTTGGATACTTGCCTGCATAATTACTCGATCCCTGACCATTGTTGTTGTTGTTCTGATTATTAGTTGTGAAGTTTTTGGAGGAGTCAAACTTTCTGACTTGTTGTTGTTGAGTGCTGTTGGAGTTTGAGGACTTGCGGTGGTATTATCCCATTTTCGTTTATAGTCAGATGAACCAGATGTAGTGCCACGTTTACGTAGAGTGCCTCACACCACTGCCTGATCGCTGAGCTTATGAGCTAGCCGAAAGCTTGTTGAATAGTAACAAGATCAGCAGCTATGACATTATCTTGAATCTGAGGAGCTAAACCATCAATATACTTCTCTATCCTCCTTCTTCTTGTTTTGCAACAAGAGCTTCGACCTGTGCCTCTAGTTCCGCAATCCTCAGTGCTGCTTGAATATGATTTGGCTCAAATTCCACGGCTCTAGCCTCTAAAGTGTTAACACGGGTCACCAGTTGTTTGAATTCCTTAACGAGTCTATTATGGCAATTGTCAGTGGATTCAAGGCTTTCTTTTTGAAGCTCTAAGCGTCCATGTGTTTGAGCCTGATCCTCTGATAGGGTTCTAATCTTTCCGGCTGTCTGACTCATAATGTGTATCTCACGTTTCATCGTAGCTACAAAGGTGGAGAATGACTGTTCGGGCGGGTGAGGAATATATGGTAGGATAGGAGTAGAAGCAAGTGTGAAGGGGGTAGGAGGGTAGGGTACGTTCTCCTCCCTAATCCATCGGGCAATCAAACCTGGTAACCAGTCCCAATCATGGGTGTTAGGTGAGTCATGGGCATTTAAGGGTTTCTCGTGCCCCGTAGTGGCAAGGGTAGGCTCAAGTCGGCATCTCTTAGACTCCGGGGGTGAAGAAACAGGTATAGATGCCAAAGGCAGACAAGCAGAATCCTCGGTCTCTCTACTAGCGAGGGTGATATAGGTGACATGGATGGTTCGGATGATGATGATGTGGACATCATGTAACGTAACGCGAGTATGCCATGAAATGTACATCCAACGGTCGTAAACAAGTAAGAGTGTCTGTGCAATGCTAGTGTTGTGTCTAAGGCTATAGGCTAGATGCAAATGCAATCCTAGTTCTTTATAACCAATGGCTCTGATATCAATCTGTCACACCTCAAATTCCACATGCGGGGTTTTACCGTGAGGCGTGTGACAAACCAGGATCTCAGACACGGTCATATCAAACAACACTATATGAACTTAAATAAACGTTTGAACTTTAAATTAGAGTAGACATAAACGAAATAAACATTAGTGCGGAAGCGTAAAGATGAATGTAAACCAATAGTAAAAGTTCCCAAAGTACTATGCCAAAATAAAATGTTCAAAGCAAAATAAATGAGTTTGATGATGCATGTCCTGAGTGCGTTCTCTAATTGTGCAACATTAGTTTAAGCGTTCCTGTGACCTGAGAAAACATGCTAAAGTGTGTCAACATAAAGTTGGTGAGTTCACAGGTTTAATAACAGATAAAAATGTTTGTAATTGTTCGAATGGTAAAGTAATTAAAGCATATTGATAGGTAGCTAGCCTATAACGAGTTACTTAGCGTTTCAAACCGAAGCTGACTGTTTGTATGTTTGTTGCCTTCCCGTCACGTCTAACCCAAACAATGATAAATGTTAGGTCAATAACGCACCCGTTTGACCTCCAATCAAGCTAGCGCGACTAGCCCGGGCGGAGTTTGTCAAACCCAGTAGTACTACTCAGAATTACCTCGCTACACATTACTAACGGTTCGAGAATGTAAGGACTTTTAAGTATGTTTGCACTAACGTAACATGCGATAAACAATAATATTAGAAACCATTTATAAATAAAGTTTGCATGTTTTCTCCCCCAAAAAGAAAGTAATGTAAAATAGGGGCCGTGAAGACTCACCTCGAATGCGTTGAAACAAATAAGTGTAAGCACAAGGGATCGGGTTCCAATTAACCTGGGTTTCATTTAATATTTAATTGAGATTAAATATTAGAAATGGAATTAATTATTAGGAGCAGAATGGTACGGTTCAAGATCACGGTTCGGTTACGATGAGGGCTATCGGTATTTCTCATTCTCAAACAAGTACTACCATACACAAGCTCACACAAACATAAAACTCAGTTATTCACGCACACCGGATCATACATGAAGGTATTGTTTACATATATTTAATTATAAGAGTTTTTATAATAAAACTCATATGTCATACATTTATTATAACTTCTCTAAACACAAATCTATACACTATTTTAAGATGAAACCACTTGGAGTTGCTCCAAGACTCATGGGGTTACTTCCCAAATCATTAACTTTAACCATAACTTTATCAAAATATAAATTATGTATCAAAACACTTGACCCTTTGTTTGCTGTAAAAAAGAACAGTTTTGACCTACCTTCACTAAAAAGGCAATAACTTGAGTTCTACACATCCAATTTAAGTGTGGTTGGGCTTTCTGGAAAATAGATTAAAAAATACACAATTTGGACTCAAGAAACGCAGTGATTGAGTTTATTGTCATTAAGTTACAATGTTCATAAGTTGGCTAACAGAATCTGCCAGAACACACACACATAATATACATGCATTCATACACCCAAGTATACACATATTCAAGCATTCATATTAACACAACCTATATAAAATATATGCATCCATCATTGTATACATTGCAGAACCCAAAACAAAACACACACATTCACCTATACATAAATATATTCGCAGCTTACATGTAATATATATATATATATATATATAAAGCGCAGCACACATGATTATATAACATATGTACACACACGTTAGAACACACACACCCACAGCATGAAACTACAATATACATACGTAAACCCTCCCCCAACTGAACCCATAGTCGCGTACAAGAACCGAGAGTGGATCGCACCATTGCGTATCGTGAAGAAAAGAACATAACAAGAAGAAGACCTACCACACCGGCTGCAACGATCAAGGCTCGCGATTGGCGGAGACTTGCGATTGTCGAAGGAGTACGCGTAGGGAGGACAAGTGATGATTTTGCTGTGGTTGTGGCTCACAGTTTTGAAAACGACAGGTGAAAGTAGGGTTACGGGTGTTGAAGATGATTGATGAGTTTGGGTTGGTTATTTAAAGATAACTTAACCTTGTGAATTAACATAATGGTCCTTCTAGTTTATGTAGTTTGCACTTTTTAAGTTAATTTTGTTTAATTAGTTTGTAGTTAAGTAGTAAAATACTAATAACAACCATTATTCTTTTATAATAAATAAATTGATTAACTATAAAATAACATAGAGATGTTAGATGATAAAAACGATGTTAACCCCCGAAGACTTGGGTTGTCACACCACACCCTCAATAGATGATTACGAGTCTAGTGTTGTCCAACCAGCAATAGCAGCCAACAATTTCGAGATTAAGTCTAGTATTATCCACCTCATAGAAAACTATGTTCAGTTCCATGGGTTACAAGACGAAGATCCTAATGCTCAATCTCACGATTCCTTCGTATCTGTGCTACCTTCAAAATCAACAACTGTTCAAATGACGTCATTCGACTAAGACTTTTTTCATTTTCACTTCGAGGCTGAGCCATTGACCGACTTGATTCACTTCCGGCTGGTTCCATCACCACATGGGCGGAAATGGCTGAACAATTCCTTTTGCAATACTTTCCACCCGATCGCACTGCCAAGCTAAGAAGCAGGATCACAAGTTTTCGCCAAGACGACGATGAATCATTACACACAGTATGGGAGAGATATAACAGTCTCCTTCAGAGATGCCCACATCACGGATTCATCTGTGGTTGCAGTGTCAAAACTTTTATGATGTAATCAGCGGAGCCCACAAGCAAGTGGTAGACCGAAGTGCGGGAGGAGATTGTAGAAGTGTCACACCAAGCCTTAGAAAGAGCAGCTAAGAAGAGCTTTGCTTACAATCCCTTAAGGACCAACCCAGTTCTAAAGGTATTCATCAAGTAGACTCTGAAACCCTAATTGTAGCCAATTAGAAGCTCTAACCAAAAAATTCGAACAATTGCAAAGCGAGCTAAAGAAAACTCCAACATGAAGCAACACATGTGGAAGTTAACAGAAGACCAACGAATGCCCACAAGGCATTATAATAGTTGAAGATGTTGACTATGTAGGAGGCCCAAACAACTCATACAACAACTCAAATTGGAGAAGAAACTCGAATTACAGAGATGCTGGTAATAACCAACAATCATCTGGATTCAACCGAGGGACACCTTACCAACAACAAAAACTACCATACCAAGGTCCAAGCAACCAAGATCGTGGAGCATCATCAATGGAAGACTTATTGCAACAGTTGTTGTTAACCACACAAGCAACAGATGAGTACATCCGGAAATCTGATCGAAGAAATGAGGAGAGGTTCCAAAGAAACAAAGCCGAAAATAAAAGCAACAAAGCATCATTACAGACCATAGAGCACCAAGTAGGTCAAATAGCATAACAACTATCTGAAAGACCTCAAGGAGCTTTGCCCAGCAACACTGTGACAAACCCTAATGCTCAAGTCAAAGCCATCACCACTAGGAGTGGCAAAACCACTCAAGGTGATGCACCCGCATTACAACCCATCCTGAAGAAGTAGAAACTGAAACTCCAAGTAATGCGAGTGATAAGCAAAAGCAACCTGTTGTTATTGAAGAACCAGCCAAGAAATACGTTCCACCACCACCCTATGTTCCACCACCTCCATATCCAGGTCTTTTGAGACAACAAAGAATGGAGGCACAATATGGCAAATTCCTTGGGTTGTTCAAGCAACTCCACATCAATCTGCCCTTGGTGGAGGCCTTAGCACAAATGCCAAACTACGCTAAGTTTCTAAAAGGTGTCTTGTTGAACAAAAAGAAACTGGAAGAATTATCACACGAGGTTTTGAATTAGGAATGCTCTGCAGTTCTTCAAAACAAACAACCTCAAAAGATGACTGATCTAGGAAGTTTCACCATACCTTGCCTAATAGGAAATCTTTCTGTCAGTAACGCGTTAGCTGATTTAGGTGTAAGAATTAACCTTATGCCTTATGCGGTTTTTGAAAAATTAAACTTAGGTGAACCTAGACCTACCCGTATGAGCATCCAGTTAGCTGACCGTTCTGTCAAATATCTAAGGGGCATCATTGAAAATCTCTTAGTTAAAATTGACAAATTCGTATTTCCCGTTGATTTTGTGATCCTTGACATGGATGAGGACGAAAATGTTACTCTTATCCTAGGTCGACCTTTCTTAGTGACTGCTCGAGCCCTCATTGATGTTTGTACAGGCAAACTCACGCTTAGAGTAGAAGAGGAGGAAGTAACTTTCGATATAGGCCAATCCATGAAACACCCTCAACATCATGATGACTCACTCTATTACGTTGATGCTTGCGATTCGATTATAAGCTGTCATTTGAAGAAAACTCTTCAAATTGAAGCTTGCAATACTTAATTAATAGAGGTCCAAATCACCGAACCCATATATGAGAATCAAATCATTCTAGAACTTGATGAAACATTATTTCATCAAGAAGCATTTGAGATCATTAAGCAAGATCTAGAACCAAAAGCCAAACCTTCTATCGAAGACCCTCTAGATTTAGAGCTCAAAGAACTTCCATCTCATCTCGAATACATTTTTCTTGAAAACACATCTCAACTTCCTATCATAATCTCATCTGCCTTATCAATTGATGAGAAGAACAAGTTGCTCAATGTGCTTAAGGCACACAAACGAGCAATTGCATGGAAAATCACGGACATCAAGGGAATCAATCCATCCTTTTGTACTCATAAAATATTGATGGATGAGAACTTCAAATCCGTCATTCAACCTCAAAGACGTTTAAACCGAGCATGCAAGAGGTGGTGAAGAAAGAACTAATCAAACTGCTAGATGCCGGTTTGATTTACCCTATTTCTGATTCGCCTTGGGTCTATCCCGTCCAAGTTGTTCCAAAGAAAGGAGGAATGACTGTTGTAACTAACAAGAAGAATGAGCTTCCTCATACAGTTACAGGATGGAGAGTTTGCATAGACTATCACAAACACAATGACGCCACAAGGAAAGATCACTTCCCTCTTCCTTTCATCAACCAAATGCTTGAGAGATTATCTGAAAAAATGTTCTATTGTTTCATGGATGGTTTCTCAGGTTATTTTCAAATCCCTATTGCTCTGAAGATCAAGAGAAGACGACATTCACCTGTCCATATGGCACATTTGCTTATCGGCGAATGCCCTTTGGATTGTGTAATGCTCCTGCTACATTTCAAAGATCCATGGTAGCAATTTTTCATGACATGATTGAACACTCAATGGAAGTTTTCATGGATGATGTCTCCATCTTTGGAAACTCATTTGAGCAATGTCTTTAAAATCTGGAAAAGATGCTGGTTAGATGCAAAGATTCTAACCTTGTTTTAAATTGGAAAAAGTGCCACTTCATGGTTACGGAAGGAATAGTGTTAGGACACAAAATCTCTCGAGCAGGGCTTGAAGTCGATCAAGCCAAAGTCGACACTATTTCTAAACTTCCACATCCCACAACCGTGAAAGATATCAGAAGTTTCCTAGGTCATGCAGGATTCTACCGTCGTTTCATCAAAGAATTCTCAAAAATCACTCGACCAATGACTCAACTTCTTGAGAAAGACGCTCAATTTGTATTTTCTGATAAATGCATTAGTGCATTCAAATTGCTTGAGAGACTGGTAACCGCTCCAATCATGGTTTCCCCAGATTGGACGCTACCATGTGAACTCATATGCGACGTAAGCGATTTCATGGTAGGAGCCGTATTAGGACAGAGGAAAGACAAGCAATTTAACCCAATTCATTATGCGAGCAAAACCCTAAACAACGCACAAGAAAACTACAGTACCACTGAAAAAGAACTTCTTGTGGTAGTTTTCGCATTTGACAAATTCTGCTCGTATCTAATCCTTTCAAAAACAATTGTTTACACCGATCATGCAGCCCTTCATTATTTATTCAACAAACAAGATGCAAAGCCGAGATTGATTCGTTGGATTCTTCTGCTTCAAGAATTTGACATCGAAATTTGTGATAAGAAAGGAGCAGAAAATCTAGCAGCTGATCATCTCTCGCATCTTGAGAATTCAAGCCCTTCACAAACTGAGGAAGCCATAATAAATGATAGTTTTCCTCAAGAATTCCTTATGCACATTCAATCCTCAATTGATGAACATCCTTGGTTTGCCGATTTTGCAAATTACTAACAAGCGGAATCCTTGTTGAAGGAATGACTTATCAGCAAAAGAAATTTTTTACTGATATCAACATTACTATTAGGAAGACCCGTATCTGTTCAGAATCGGTGCAGACCAACTCATTCGAAGATGCGTATACGGAAGTGAAGCAGAACAAATCCTAAGGCACTGTCATGAAGGACCTACAGGAGGACACCATGGAGCAATCTTAACAGCCAAAAAAGTATTTGACTCTAGATTTTACTGGCCCACGATCTTCAAAGATGCTCATAACATGGTACGCACTTGTGATGCGTGTCAAAGAGCAACCAATATCTCAACACGGGATGAGATGCCTCAGAAACCAGTTTAAGTGTGCGAGGTGTTTGATATATGGGGTATTGATTTCATGGGGCCATTCCCGGTGTCATTTGAAAATCGTTACATCTTGGTAGCAGTTGATTACGTTTCAAAATGGGCTGAAGGTCAAGCCTTGCCTACTAATGATGCCAAATGCGTTGTCAAATTCCTTAAGAAACTATTCTCTCATTTTGGTGCCCCCAAAGCTCTAATTAATGACCGAGGAACTTATTTTTGTAACAATCAGCTCGAACGAGCAATGGCGCGTTATGGAGTTCATCATCGCTTTATAACTGCTTACCATCTACAAGCGAATGGGCAAGCCGAAGTCACTAACCAAGGCATAAAACGAATCCTTGAGAAAACTGTAGGTCAAAACCACAAGGACTGGTCTACAAAGTTAGATGATGCATTATGGGCTTTTCGAATAGCCTATAAGACTCCCATCGGCACAACACAGTTCAAACTAATCTATGGGAAGTTGTGTCATCTACCTGTGGAACTAGAGCACAAGGCTTTTTGGGCACTTAAAGCAGCAAACCTGGACCAAGACCTTGCAGGATAGAATCGATTCCTACAAATTCACGAATTGGAGGAATTGAGAGAACAAGCATACGAAAACGCTAGGGTTTACAAAGAAAAGACAAGGAAATTCCACGACACTCGATTAAAGAACATAAAATGATTTCATGTGGGAGAACGTGTCTTACTATACAACTTTCATTTACGTTTGTTTCCCGGAAAACTGAAATCACGTTGGTCTGGACCTTATACGATAAAAAACGTGTTTCTGAATGGTGCCATAGAAATTTATAACCACGAAGGTTTAAGTTTCAAAGTGAATGGTCATCGTTTGAAATTGTACAAGAATGGTCCAACCAAGATTCCCTCGAAGGAATTACACCTTCGCCCCGACAAAACTAATTCTGGGGAAGGGTCGTGCCGAAGACCCGAAACTTAAACGCGACACCTGTACATAAATTTTTCTTATTTTTTTACAATTTTTAGGACCTACAAGCACAAGCACGGGGCCGTGCCTCTTGAGGCACGCCCCCGTGTCTCTGAAAATTTTTTCCACGATCTCCGCTGACAACTCTGGAACGTTGCAGGTCGAATTTAAGATGAATTCTGACAAGCACAGGGTCGTGCCTAGCCAAGCACACCCCCGTGTTCACTTTCCACGACCTGTATATAAATACCACACTTGTTCCATTCTTTCATCACACCCATTCCTATTAAAAAACATCTAACAAATGTAAGAATCAAGTCACAGAAGTTCCAACCGGAATCCTGCGAAGAAACCGCGTTCCGAAACGCGAGAGCCAATGACTCAAGAATACTTCTTCAAGATACATGAACTTATCAAGCAATTGACTGAAATGAACCTCGTTGCGTCCTAACGCTTAGCTGAACTTATCCAAAAAGTTCAATAGATGGGTGAGGAACTCGTCTCCATTAATCGTCAGCTTGTGTAATTAAGCAACCGCACTTTTCACTATCCCATCCCGAACCTTCCACACGAATGTGTGGAGGCTTCTTTTAGAAGCATTTTGTGATGTGCTAAGTGCGCTTATGCGCGTTAAAAAGTCTGGTTTTGTTGTTTCAGATTCTCGGCTTTTAACGTATCGTGTAACCGGTGGACCCTAGGAAATGTAATTTTCAATTTGTCTTGTGTTATTTAACTCTAGGACTATTTTCGTATCTTTTATGATGATTTGGAAGTGATAAAACTTAACCGGGAAAATTATGTAATGCACGAAACTAAAAAACAGAATAACAAAAAACTTAAACCGAACAACATCACATGAGCACGCCCCCGTGTCTAAGGAGGCACACCCCCGTGCTTGACAAGGGATGACACAACCTGACAATTTTCAGCCTTTTATCTTGTTCCCCATCAATTTTTCATGTTAAAAAACTGAGTTCATTGCCTGCAAAGTTCGTATCCACTTCCATTTTCACCTTATTTTCCATTTTTCTTTCATCTTCTCAAGAGTATTTGATCAAGAGGTTAGTATGCTAATTCCTATGATTGTGATAGTCATTTACATGTAGTTAGGTGATTAGGTATCTAAACAACCGAAATTCTAGCAATTATGTGTAAAGACTTGTTCCTAAACGTATTATGGAATAATGAATACTTTTAACCTACTTGTTCATGTTTATTCTTGTAGTATATTAGTGTTATTTAGTATGTTTAGTTAGTTAATTAGTTTGTTTTCTTTGTTAACAAGACTATCTTCATAATTTGTGGTGAAATCTTTGTTAATCATGTTCAAGTTACAAGAATTCACAAGTGGTATCAAACACTATATATATTTTTTGAGTATCTTGAATTATTAACAAGTGATTAAAATGTTAAACGTATAATCTTTGATTTTTAAAGCAAGAGAATGTTAAACCCATGCTTAATCAAAAGGTTTACAAACAAAACCACACGTGCTCGAGTCAAGATTTCATGCCTAACCATGTTAACCGCACCCCCCACCTTTCACAAAACGCACCCCCATGGTCAATAATTTTTTCCTTCGATGATAAGTTTCAACTATTTCCTAGCATGAGTTGAATCATTATGATGTTAACACATGGTTTTCACTACCATCATGAAATTGTTTAAGAAATTTGTTTTGTAAAGATTAACTTATTATTAAAAATTTCAGGATCATAAATCATCCCTACTTACAATTTGAAGGGAGCCGCAAGAGATGGTGTCATGATAGACTTCAAAGACTACTACAAAGGGTTGAAAGATCCCACTTACAAGCAGATGAAGAAATGCTAGTGGCTGTTGGACAGCTAGAAAGATATAATAAATTATTGAGTGTTCAGTGGAAGCATTTACTTTCACAAAATAGACCTTCCGTTTATGAACTAACTCTTGAATTTTTAGCATCTTTCAGATTTAGCATGAAAGACTTTGACCCTTGGGATGATAGTGCAGTTTCATTCAGACTTGCTGGACATTGGCACAAAACATCCATTGCCTTGTTCGGTGTCTATCTTGGAATCTACACGGAACAAGAAATGGAGGAGGATGCAATATCTGGAAGGCCGGCGTACCATACCTTCCCGGATGAGGAAAGTAAAGACGCGGAAAGTGGTGCAATGAGGAGAGCATTTTGGGAGCGGATTGGAACCGGAGGGTTCAACTCGAGTAAAACAAAAAGCAGTCAGATATGAGACCCGTTGCTGCGATACATTCATCGGTTAGTTAGTCATTCCACAACAGCTCGTGCTCAAAGCAAGGGAGTTGTTAATTTGAGGGACTTGTTCATTTTATATTGTATGGTTAATCAGTTGCCATGTAATATTGGGTATTTGTTTTGTAATCTTTTTGCCAGGAATGCGATTGCAGGTGCTCCGACACCCATGTTGGAGGAAGCTGGATTTTGAACTTATATGAGAGCTATGGATGTAACACTGAGGGAACTGAAGGAGTGATGTCGGGATTGTTAGACTTGAGCATTTGCACAAGTATGTACATGGTGACGAGCCTACCAAATGGGCAGCCGAGATTCATGGATAAGAAGGGAAAAATCTGGGATCCGGCAAATCCCAAAGAAATAAATGGACCTTGACATGCCAATACAGCCGAAAGGAGCCGGAGCTGGATCTTCAAGTTCACGTACAAGGGAATTCCCAACCATGTTCCCTTTATGAGTCAATCCAAACCACCAGCGACCATGCAAGGCGATCATTTGAATATGCCCAACGAGCCTTTAACCGAGTTGAAAATCTATATTCCCAAGTCGATGAC
The DNA here is from genome assembly GCA_025506515.1 of Flaveria trinervia. Lineage (NCBI taxonomy): Eukaryota > Viridiplantae > Streptophyta > Magnoliopsida > Asterales > Asteraceae > Flaveria > Flaveria trinervia. Next base: position 25,380,235 of record CM046448.1, read on the forward strand.
CTGAGCAATGATGTCACGTACATCAGGAACCGAATGTACCATGAGTGGGGGGATATCCCACCACAAAGCCCTTGAAATCTGTATCATTTTCGAGGCCCCAACACAGTTGTTTCGTGCCAATCTATCTTTTAACTTATGTCATTTTGTTTTTATTTTGTTTGTTTAGGATTTTAATGCTTTCAATAAATTGTTGACATTTCAGGTGATCCCAAAGATTCTACCAACTCTAGGGCAAACGAGACACAAGTGACAAATTCATCATTAGGGGAGTTATTTCATTATCCTTTCTCGATCTCGATTATGTTAATCACATTGAGGACAATGTGAATTTTAAGTGTGGGGATGGGAGTTATGCATTTGACTTTGCTAAAAATGTCCAAATTTAAAAAATTTAGGAAAATATCACTTAACAAGTAATTTTTGTGACAAGAAACCAAAAATTTAATATAATTTTTGATAAACCAAATTATAAATATACGTTTTCGAGAAATAAAGAAGTAAATTCATGACGTCCAAATAAAATTGAAAATGTTTTTTTTGTGATATCCATAAAATCAATAATCTAGTAAAATATTTAATCATGTAAAATGAAACATTTTTACCTAATTCCATCTATATGTGAGTTTATTTTTGAGCCTTAAACAGCTTTTGCAAATAACAGTTCTACTTTCATTCTGGATTTAATTAAGGGTGCCATATGATACGTGTGATTAGAACTTGCTTTGGGTACATATTTCAAGACCTTAATTAGTATTTATTGCATAAAAATGAGTTAGGCACTAGGTAACCTTAACCATTCGAGCCCCAACCATTTTGTTTAATTTTTCTTGCCTGAACGTCAACCTTAGTTAGCCCCACTGAGCTTAAAAGTTTTTATCTTTCAATCACCCGAACCACCAAGTCACTTAACCAAAGAACCTTCAACAAAACATGTTTTCGTTAAAGACATGATTTTGGCTTATAAATAAATTGGTCTTTTACCAGCAGACCTTAAAGAACTGGAATGCATTCTTTTTATTTCAATTTGCTTTGTTGCCTTCATCATGCAAAACCAGGACTTCCCCTGAAAATCTGCGAACAAATTTTCAATCTCATGTACGACGCAAGAAAGAAATGGCGAAAAAAGGAACAAGTTCCGCCATTTTGTGGGATTTCATAAAGTGCTATAAAGAGACGGGCAAAAAGATATGAAAGATGCCCGAACTGTGGAAATTGGTCCCATAATGGAAATTGCAAAAAGAATCAAACTGAATCTCAATACGAATACACAAAACTAGTCCAATTGGATGCTATTAGGCTTCAAGCTGAACGATCCTTGAGAAAGGAAAGTTTTGTGTATCTTCGGGTAAAACATGAAGTACGGTTCTTGAAAGCAAAATACGGTCTTGACAATCTGACCTTGAACGAGTCCTCAAGTTAGCATATCCATTCTAGCTTGAAGTATTGTATAGGGAACTTTTATTGTTTTCCTTGTAGTTTATGTTAGAAAAATAAGCCAAGACCATTGTCTTTAACAATTAGCCACGTTTTCCAAATATTCCATACCCGAGCCCGAGCCAAGTTACAACCCATCAAAACCTAATGATTTATGCAAGTAAATATCTAAGTAGGTGGAGATTTTATCCCTTAACAAGCATATGATTTCACACGTATTCATACTGAGCAATTTAGTGTATTAGTCATACTTAATGTTGATTATGACTCCATATCTTTAGCCAAGTGTGAGTGCATCTTGTGAGAAGTATGGATTTTTACATGATAATAATCTTTACTAACCAATCTATTGCTTGCTATGATATCGTTTTACATATGCTTAGAATGTTTATATTTGGATGAAGATAATGTCTCGAAACATATGTTTATAATTTGATTTATTGGTTTTTGGTGGATTTGTCGTTTTAAGTGATTTTAGCTTGAGGACAAACAAAGTTCAAGTGTGGGGATGTTGATCTACTCCAAATTATACATAAAAATCCTATCAAAAGCATATCAATTATTCCTTAATATCTTCCTTAAAATGATGAAAATGTACTTACAATGTTAAATTGTGTTTTCAGGTGTTTAAAAGGGCAAAATGGAAAAAAGAAATAATCCGAGCTTTGGAGTAATCCGAGCTTTGGAGTCCAAGCATTTGGTCGTGCCTTATTAAGCACGCCCCATGCCTTGCTAGAAACACACCCCCGTGCTAAATTAACACACCCCCGTGTTTAGACATCTGACATGACAAAAAGTACCGTCCCCTAAAAGTAGACACGGGGCCGTACCCCATGAGGCACAGGGTCGTGCCCCATTTAGCTAGGGGTCGTGCCCGACACAACCTGCATGTACGAGCCGAAAAACTTTCATAAGCATTGTACTAGCACGGGGTCGTGCCTTTTAGGCACAGGGTTATGCTTAAACACTCCAGAAAGCCTATAAATAGAAGCCTAAGTTCACCATTTTTAGCAAGATTTGGTGGGAGAGTTACTCTGCAGAATTCTCTCGGGAATCAAGACTTCAAGGAAATTTGGAGGCTCGAGAGGTGCATACAACACTTGAAAGAAGCTCGGGATCGTCTAAACGTCATCCATTGTGGATTATTGGTTTGATTGTTCCATTTCACCGATGATTACATATCTATCTTCTTTGTTATCTGTTGTTATGTTCAAGCTCATTATGAGCTAAACTCCTTTTTATCATCCTAATCGGATGAAACTTATGTAATTTGTGATGAACTAATGGTGTGATAAATATTATGTTAATGTTATGGTTGTCTTGGGAAAACTATTGATGGGTAGCATCTACATTTGAACGGGAAGTTATAAACTTATGGTTTGTGATTCTGATTTTGATACAAGGTTGAAAACCGTATGATTAACTTTCATTCGCGAAACCGGTCTTCATAATAAATTCATGGCTAATGAACTAGAAATGGTTATTAGAAATCATATCATCTTAACTTTCTGATAATTTGCGGGTTCCCTTTTATTAGTTTGAGAAATCTTTAGTAATTGTTATGGTTTTCTAAAATTAATGGTATGTTAGGAAGGAACTTGATCAACTCCCTTTTTAACATTAAGTTATGTTTTTAGAAATCGTATGTCAAATAGGTCACAAAAGATTTACCTACATTACTAGGTCTGTGATCTAAGCAGTAAAACTCAACCTAACATGATCCTACTCACTACAGCGGTAGGATAGATGAGAAATCACGCCAGCTCATCTTTATAAACATTAACATAATTACATTAATCCATATCTTTAAATCACACCACCAATTCATCATAGTTACATAAGTGGAGTCTAATTAGGATGATAACTTTTATTCCCTGGTTTTAAATCCAAATGCTTCAAATCTTAGTTTACTTTATTTTTTTTTAAACCCTAAAAATCTTTCTAATACAACTTATCATTTTCTTTAACAAAAACCAAATCTGATAGTCAAACGTCAAGTTTGTTGTGTAGGCTAGGTGTGTCCACGGATTGATACTCCGTTCTTACCAACACTATATTACCACACGACAGGTACACTTGCCTTTTGTGTGTGTGGTTTAGTACTTGTAATAACCAATTAAAACTAAATCTGTGCATAAAATATTTATCAAAATATACATACTATCCACACTCATCACACTCCTCCTTACAACTCTCTCAAAATGGCCCTTAACAAATCCGAAGTAGAGATGGGAAGTATGACTAAAGCTCTCATCATTACTCCTGAAAACTTTTGGTCTTGGAGTAGAAGAATAGAAGCTTCATCAGATACTAAGACAGCAAAATGTGAACACTCAGTTGTGCGAATGGATCAACCGTATGGCTCAATCGCACGAATGAACCATGCTAATGGTTCAGTCGCCAGAATGAGCAACCCTAACCTATAATACCACCTAATTCGTGGAAAAACGTAAGCATTCAATCCACTTCGACTCCAGACATACCCTAGCCGTCCAGAAGCCTCTAAGTTCGTACTCCAAGTTCATAGAACGTTGTAGATCAATTTCTAATCAATTCTTGACATTAGATTCAATACATTATTGTGTCTACGTGCGTTGTCACTAATTGGATCGCCAATCAAATAGGATTCCGCACTATTTGGTTTGGTTAACACGTATATCAGTTGGTGTTTGGTCAAATACCAGATCCTAACAAATGGTATCAAAGCCTTGGCTCTTGATTATGTGTTGATTCAATAGTTTTGATACAAAATTGTGTTTTTGCATCAAAAACGCAATCTTTTTATGTCTAACGGAGTCTTAGACGTTTCCTGATCGAAAAGTGTAGTTTTTCCGGCATACGACTATTAGGGTTTGGTAAAATTCGAGTTTTTACAGCAAAAACAAGTTTAACCTACGAATTATCAAACTTCAGCAAGTTCAGTCGCACGATTGGCTCAATCGCACGACTGAGTTCTTTTGCATTCTTCAACCGCACGATTGGACTCATTCGTACCCTCATTCGTACGACTAAGATCTTCATTCGGACTGCTTAACCGCATTAGTTTATTCGGACGACTGACTCATCCGCATTTGTTTAGTCGCACGATTAAACCATCCGCACTTGTTCAATCGCCCGAATAAGCCCAATTGCATACCTTCATTCGCATTCATCAGCAGTTTGTTAAATAGTAAAGTTAAGTGAAATGGAGGATCAGTTTTCAGCATACACAGTAAGTAGAGATACACGTATTCAGAATCTACTGCTGTTGGAGAACGAAGTGGGGATTCACAATAAACCCCCGAAGCTTATCACGTTAGACGACTACCCACAATGGAAGCAACGTTTTGAAATCTACTTAAATGGAGTGGATACAAATTTGTGGGAGGCAATAGAGTCGGGGTACAGCATGCCAGTAGGAGCTGACGGAGTAAAACTTACTCTAAGTGGCATGTCGGATGCACAGAAGGTAAAACACAACGCTGAGAAGAAAGTCTACGCCTTGCTTACTCAGTCTATTCCGAAGGATATTTTCCATCAGTATTCGGAGTATACTCAAGTCAAGAAACTTTGGGATGCGTTGGAAAAGAGGTATGACGGAAATGCCTCTCTGAAGGCTATCAAGGCAAAAGCCTTGAAGAAGGAGTTTGCGAACTTCTCTTCAATGGGAAAAGAAGGCCTTGATGATGTGATCGATAGATTCTACCACTTGATGAGTGAGATGCACACTCATGGAGTGGTTACTTCGATGGAAGATAAGGTATCCAACTTTGCTGATGGATTACCAGAAAAATGGGTTTCGATTGTTTCAAATCTCAGACAGAATGGAATGCTCTCGAAGGTAGATATAAATGACTTCATTTCGAAACTGAGAGAGGAGGAGCTTAGGATGAAGTATCGAGCCCAAAAGGCCAACTACGATCAGAATACTGCACTCTACAATGCTACTCCTTCAGTCAAGACATCTGGAGCACCACTGCAAACCACCTTCATCTCAAACGCAGCAGTTCCAGCATAACCCTCAACTTCAGGATCCGAAATGTCAGGGTCGTCCAGTACCCAATATATGATACCTGAAGCTAATGCAGCAAAGCTTAAAACTGACAACCTCGGGAATGTAACTGTGGAGGTGGCCAGAGAACATATGGACCTTTTGGCTACGGTGGTTCAATCCTACGATGGATTAATTGCTGGAAAGATAGGTAACTACCACCTGGCACGTATGGACCTAATGTGGGCTCTGGCAAGTGCTGTCTGACGAGCTAAAAAGTTTGTCAAAAAGACCGGACAGAACCTGGTTGCAACAAAAGACACAACCTTTGGGTTTGATAAGTCAAAGGTTACATGTTTCAACTGCGGTGAGAAGGGACACTTCAAGAGGGAGTGAATAAAACCAAAGAAGACAGGTAATGACAATCCTTTCTCGTCATTTAACCGACAAGACAAGGCCACAGCTAGTAATTCTGACTCATCAAGTAAGGATCCAAAAGCCTTAACTGCTAATGAAGATGAAGGACAGGACTGGAGCTTTTGGTTCGTCTCACCAGGAGAGTCCAATATAGCTAGTGTGGAGGATATTGATGACGATTCTGCAAGTGAAGGAGATATAGTAGTAGAGCTCACGATGTCAAATTCTAAAGATACTGCAAATGTGGTCAACTACCTGCCTGAAGAAGAAAAACTGCATCATCATCTGAATCACCAGAACCAGAGACAACCGAGACAGCACTCATGGCTGATTCTTCTTCACATCTCAGCTAAGTACTACTAACCAACTGTTTAATAATCATGCTTGCTTAGAATGTAATAAATTCAGAGAAGTTATCGATACAAAATTTGCAAGGCTATTAGATCATAATGATAGCTTAGTAAAGGATCTGGAACTATGCACAGAAGCAAATAGAGTGTTGAAACAAAACGAGCATAGTTACAAGGAAAAATAGACCTATTAATAAACAGCTTAGGGAAACTGAGGTAGTTGCCTTTAACCAAGCAAATGACATTAGGTACTATTTGAACTCTCTTGAGGACACTAAGAAGCAAAAAACAGTTTTAGAAGTAGAAGTCAATTCATTAAAACAAAAACTGCATAGTTGGACAAGCTCTTCACATATTGTCCAACACTTAGTGAGAGAGAGAAATAATAGGGAGGACTGGGATACAAAGTGGTTTCACCACCACCTGAAACCTTGATGAACACCAAAAGTAAACCACTTAACAATAACCCCATCAAGGATCACGTGGTGTCTACTCCTCTTGTTAATGATCCGGATTCCATAAGTAAATCAAGTGAATCTGACCCTAAACAAAAGGAGGCAACTTCAAAGGCAATAGGAAAGATGCCTTGTGTTAACCTGGAAAAAGAATTCAAAAAGGTTAGTTTAAAGTTAGGGTCAAACAAAGTCAAACAAGAACCTAAAAAGACTATAAAATCTAATCAATCATGTGCATCATGTCATAGTCTAGGGAAACAAGAGATTAAAGATGTAAAACCAGATAAAGCAATTAATTTTATAAAACCAACTCATACATCTAACAAAGTAGTGTCTCAGTCCAAACATAATAAGGTTGACCGTGTGAGAAGTACATCTCCACCAAAACAAATAAACCGTAAAGTTGAAAGCAGATCCTGCTATAATTGTGGACAGTATGATCACATAGCGTCTCACTGTCCTTATTACCAGACATCGAGGAAGAAAGTTGAACTTTCTGCATCTACCTCTAGATCTTTTAAGAGGAACTCAGTGACGCCTCCTAAAAGGGATAGTGAACCCAAAGTTCAACCCATCAGCCAGTCGTCTGTTTATCACAAACAGGCCTTACACAAATCTGGATTATAGAAAGAAAAAACCTCCTCAGTGCCTGAAAATAAGAACAAACAGGATTCTGATCAATCCTCAACCTCAAAGGGTCAGTGGGTTGAGTTTGTGATATGTGATGTCTCAGGGAACCCAAGCCAGTTAAGGCTTGGTTCCTAACATGAACTAATGTTTTCATTAAATGTGCAGGGTGTTGCTATAGTGCTGAGACTAAAACGTGGATTGTTGATAGAGGAGCATCCAGGCACATGACAGGGAACAGAGCTCTTTTATCAAATGTCAGACAAATTAAAGGAGGGCATGTTTCATTTGCTGGAAACAAGGGGGTATATCACAGCCCAAGGAGAAGTGGGAAATGAGAAGGTTAAGTTTGATAAGGTAAACTATGTCCAACAATTACAAAAGAACTTGCTTTCAGTCTTTCAAATTTTTGATAAAGGATTCAAGGTAGTTTTTGACAACCAAAAGTGTTACATTCTAAAGAAAGACTACATTATCCCGAAGGACCAGACCTAATGTCAGCTTCAAGATATAATGATCTTTATGTCTTGGATCTCTTAAAGGCATCCCAACGAATAGTGAAGTCCAATGCTTCTGTTCCAAAGCTACTGAGAAAGACTCCATCTCCTGGCATAGGAGAATGGGACACATAAATCCGAGGAAAATGAATCACTTGATCCAGAAGGATCTTGTGAGGGGAGTAAATGTCAAAACCTCCACCTCCCGGATTTCTGTGTTGCATGTAAACAGGGTAAACAGACGAAGAAGTCTCATAAGGAAAAGAAAGTTCATTCTATAGAACTTCCTCTTGAGCTTCTTCACATGGACCTGTTTGGTCCAGTCAGTACAAGAAGCATCGATGGCGACTTGTATTGCTATGTAGTTACTGATGACTACTCAAGGTTCTCTTGGGTAATGTTTCTGAAATCCAAATCAGAAACATTGAAACCTTCAAGGAATTGGTAACTACACTGGAATCCCTATACAAGCTGAAAGTATGACAGGTGCGCTTAGACAATGGAACCGAGTTAAGAATCAGAGGATGGAGACCTATTGCAAGGAAAAGGAATTGTACATCAATTTACCTCGGCCTATACCCCTCAGATGAACAGTGTTGCTGAACGAAAGAACCGCAGCTTGATAGAGACGGCACGGACAATGCTGGCAGACTCGAAACTGCCTATCCAATTTTGGAATGAAGCAGTGGCAAATGCATTTTATACTCTTAATCGAGTTCTGGTAGTAAAACCCATGGAAAAACGTGCTACGAGTTACTATAGCGATGTAAACCTAACTTGGAATATCTCGAGCCGTTTGGCGCTCCGTGCACCCTGCTGAAGAAGACTCGGGAGGGAAAATTCAGTGAGAAGGTTGATGAAGGGATCTTTCTAGGATACAACATACCAAACAAAAGAGTTTACAACAACTCAACAGGCCAAGTAGAGGTGTGGTGTAATGTTGATGTTCAGAGATATCTCACACCACCTGCTGGAAAAGGGTCTGCCTACTTCTTCGACTATGATGGATTCTTCAAGACCTTCCACATACCTGTTCCCGCTTCAGAAGACGAGTTGGCAAACAAGATGATGTACGATGTTTTGAACACACCATCTCAAGATTCAACAAGTCATGATACTACCAACTCAGGGGGAGTAGTTGATATGAGTGATTCGTCCTCTGATGAAGAAAATTAAGAAAATGATCAGATCAACCAGGATTACAGTTTCCGACTACCACAAGTTCACCAACATCGACTAGTGATACTTCGGAATCATCAGAACCTCATACTCCGACTGCCTCCAACCTAGAACCAAATGCTCATAATCTTGACTCTGAGGTGGTTGTTCCAACAACTCCTGGATCACGTCTAAACGTCTATCATCCATTGGATAATATTATAGGAGATGTGAGATCATGGGTTCAGACTAGAAATCAGCTATACTCAGCTGATTATGCCTCCGTGATGGAAAAAGGATACCTTCACGACGGTGCTTACCATTGCTTTGTGTCTCAGTTTGAACCAAAGTATGTCAGTAAAGCACTAAATGATGAGGCTTGGGTTAGTGCCATGCAGAAGAACTTCTTCAGTTTAAGAAATTAGGTGTATGGACACTAGTCAATAGACCTAAAGGTGCTAAAGTCATTGGCACCAAACGGGTCTTGAAATGCAAGAAAGATGATCAAGGGGTGATCATCAGAAACAAGGCTCGGCTTGTTGTTCAGGATTTTTGACAAGTTGAAGGTATTGACTACAATGAAGTATTTGCACCGGTGGTAAGGATGGAAGCCATCCGCATCTTTCTTGCCTATGCATCTTATATGAAAATCAAAGTTTATCAACTTGATGTGAAGAGTGCATTCCTTCATGGTGAGATCAAAGAAACAGTGTATGTCAGTCAACCCGAGGGATTTGAGGATCCATATCATCGGGATAGAGTCTACAAACTCGAAAAGGCTCTATACGGGCTTCATCAAGCTCCACGGGCTTGGTATGAGAAACTTTCGACTCATCTTGTGAAACACGGATTTCGCAAGGGAGTCATTGACTGCATATTGTTTATCAAAGAAAAAGATGGAGATTTACTGCTAGTATAGATCTATGTAGATGACATAATCTTCGGCTCAAAGAACGAAGAATTATGCAAAGAATTTGAAGCAGTAATGAAGGCGGAGTTTGAGATGAGTGCCATGGGGGAGATGAAGTTCTTTTTCGGGTTACAGGTAGATCAGACACCAAATAGAAACTTCTTACATCAGACCAAGTATGTAGGGGATATTCTCAGTTGGTTTGACATGGAGAATGCTTCCACAGCTGGCACTCCACTGGCTACAAACCATGATGTAGCACTCGATGAGAACAGTGATCTGGTAGATGCCACTATGTATCGAGGGATGATTGGATCTCTCATGTATCTCACTGCATCAAGACTAGATATCATGTATGCTACATGTTTATGCTCACGATATCAGGCAAAGCCTAAGGTGAATCATCTAATTGGGGTCAAAAGGATATTTCGTTATCTGAAGGGCACACCCACACTTGGGTTGTGGTATCCTCATGATGATGACTTTGAACTTACAGCGTATAGTGAGTCGGATTACGGTGGCTGCAAGATGAACTACAAGTCTACATCAGCAGGGTGTCAGTTCTTTGGGAGAAGATTTGTAACCTGGCAGTGTAAGAAGCAGACCTCGGTTGCTTTATCAACCTGTGAAGCAAAATACGTTGCTGCTGCAAGCTGCTGTTCCCAAATCATATGGATTCAACAGCAAATGCGGGATTACGATTTGCATTTCACTTCCACCTATATTTGTTGATAACTCTGCTGCGATTGCAGTCACTAAGAACCCGGTCCAACATCCTAAGACCAAACACTTCGGAATCAAATATCACTTCATACGTGACTGTTTTGAAAAGAATTTAATCGATGTGATAAAAATAAACATTGATTTTCAACGCACTGACCTCTATACAAAGGCTTTTGATAAACCACGTTTTCTATATCTGTTAGAGGTCAATGGCGTTAAAAATAAAAATGAGGTCATTCCTAAAGATGACCATGTATAGTCCGATGCGTCGCGTCTAGGTTCTTTTATTTTTTAAATTTTAGTGATATTTAAGTTTAATTCTCTTGTTTTTGTTAAATGTTAGTTCGTTAATTACACTTAGTTTCTTTTCTTGCTTATTAAAATCCTAAAACACAAATCCTTAGAGGTTTTAGTATTTTAGGGGGAGAATAGGTATGAAAAAAAACGAGGGAAAAGGAGAGGCAAGCTGATAATAAATAAGATCGTACGTGTGATACCGATTTAATGTGTGGAATATGATAGTACACAGGTACAAACCATTTGGGACTTTAAAAAATCAAAATTGAAAAAGATGCAAAGTTCAAGTATAAGTCTGTGTAGTCTGAGCAATATAAAAGGAAATATGATAGTTAGCTAGCTACTACTAAGGTAACACAAAGAAAGTAGACCTAGAGGTTGCTAGATCACAGTTGATATGTCGGTAGATTCAACACAATAGATGACTAGATCTTTTTGGTGATCTCAAGATTAAACTAAAATGTTTGACTAGCTGTGGGTACACCTTATCCCTGGTTAACACAATCAACAAGATTCCAATAAGGGGTGACGAGCAAAATAACGCCACAAAAGTGTGCGTAAGACCAAAGCATGAGCAAAAGCACATGAAAAATGCAAATACAATCAAACTGACAACCTAGGTGTTGGTGAGATTTGTGCTAAAAGAAGAAAAATTGCTCAAACAAGAAGATAGATTATGTGCCTCTCTACTGTGCGGTGGCACTGACCTGAGGATAAGCATAACCTATTATTCTAGAACTCATTGTTGTTTCCGCCTCTGGCGTCTGCTGTGCGATGGCACTGACCTGAGGATTTGCTTCTCTTTGAAAAATTCTATGAATAGTCGCTTCTTGAACACTACCTAAGACGCTCAAAAATCTCCCGAGGAATGTTGATTACCATATAAGTGTGTAAATCCTCAAATGCTTGTTGAAATAAACAAACCTTAAAACGATCACCAAACTATGTTGAAAGTTTGTGTATGGATTTAAGAGGACAAGTATACTGACAATCACTGTGGCTACAATTCTTGAAAGTTCAAATCAGTGTGGGGACCTAAGAGTACTAGTATGATTTCCTAAATTTGCTAAATGACTCCAGATGAAAAACAAGGAAAGAGCATCAAAGTTGTTTTTAATAACCTGTCTTGAATGATTTGAATATCCTGTATGATTCCAACTTAAATTGATCCACGTATGGTTTAAATGATTGAGGCTGCTCTCTCAGAATAATTATTCCTTAGAACTACATCTTAGGAATTAACTCTCACAAAAAAAACACAAAACATGTCTTAGTTTGTTTAAGTTTTCAATATTATTTCTTTTATTTCTGTACAAAGTTTGTCAAATTTTGTATGTTAGTATCGAACTATGTCATGGAAGTTGATAAGGAACCTTATCATCTATAAGATCATGTCTGAGGTGACCACAAGTGCTTTCAAACAACAACTGGGTCACATCTGAGGTGACAAATTGTGTTAAAAGGATCACATCTAAGGTGATCAAAAGGTTTTCAAGTTAAAATGATCATGTCTGAGATGATCAAATGATCATAATGTTAGTTCAACAGTTTAAAAGGTTTTAAATGTCAAATGGTCATAAAGTCAAAAAAATTTCAAGAGAATGACCCATTCGCACGAATGGACCATGAGTATGAACCACCCGTACGAATGGATCATACTCATGCCTTTAGAGCCGAATGGACATGAGTATGAACCATTCACCCAAATGACTTATTCGAATGAGCCATTCGACCAAATGGGAGTGTGCAAATAAGTCAGTTGACCGACTGAGCTTCAGTCGGCCGACTGAAGGTGATCGAATGAGTCAATCGCCGCCCGACTAGCTTCATTCGCCCGAATGAACTGAGCGAATGAGTCCAGTCGGCCGATTGAACTCAGATTCAGTATATAAAGGGACACAGTCGATCGCACTCTTCTCACCACTCCCAATCGCCCTTAAATCGTACATCATACCGTTACTCTGCCCAAATTTCTCCAGACCTCGAATATACTTCCTTCTTGATCTTTTGAAGTGTGTTTGCATCCATACAAGTATTTTGAGATGAAATCTCACAGAAATCAGGAGAAATGGTGCCCTAATGTGTATGGTCGATTGAAACAAGAACGCGAATCTTTAAATGACCAAATAACCTACTGAAACTAAGTACAATGTTAAAACTAAGTTTAATAGGTCATTAGTTAAGAGATTGCGAGTCTTAAGAACCATTAAACCACGTTTAATTTCATGAATTGGTCAAGATTCGAACCTCAGTCGATCGAACAGTGGGTCATGAAACGGTCGTCTGGATGATGAATCGCACGATTGAGCCGCCGAATAGCTCAATCGGCCGAATGTGACATACGAATGAGCTCCGGCCACGAATGATTCATATGTAGGCTCCGCCAACCGATTGAACTAAGTTGCATGTTCATTCACCTGAATGAGTCTAGTCGCATGTTAGAATAGCCGACTGAACTCAGTCGCAAAATTCATTCGCATGAATGAATCAGAATGAATGTTATCAAGTTACATAGAATGGGTATGTGTTATGTGAGTATCTAATGATTATGTGTCTTGTGTTTCAGATTGATGGCTGCTAGATGGTCAATCAACCCTAAGCACAACATATGTGCTCATCTAGACCATACTACTCGGAATGGCGCCGAGTTTATAGAGATCATTGCATTTCTTAGGCGATCAAGGATCCACAAGGCCATTTCTACTCCTTGCACTCCCTACAGGTCTTTACACCAGGCATTTTGGGAGAATGCTTCTGTTGATCGATCACAAGAGCCGTATAGCATACGAAGCTCTATCTGTGGGATGGCTATCGAGATCACTGCTGCCGATATTCAGAGAGTACTTGAGCTGGGGGACGATACTGATCATCCCACCAAGCTACATCCACTGACAGTAAGAGGATGCTTTCTGAGGATTAAGTACGCTGGGGACATCAATTCAGGTGTGCTCAATAAAAGCAACCTGTGTCCCCAGTACAAGTACTTGGCACATGTCATATTGAAGTGCACCGCTTCCAGAAGAGGTGGGTTTGATGATCTTTCGGACCAGATCCAGAACGCCTATGTGGCACTGGTGCGAACTACCTTTCAGCTTCTCAAGCATGATCTTCTCTTACCTTGGGAGAATCTGGAGGCAAAGGGTAAGGAGGGTTTTTCCCATGTACCCCGATTCTTGCAGCTGATTTTCAATGAGAAGCTGTCATCACTTCCAAGGAAAGCCACGATGCTGTGGTTTTAGAGATCATGGATGATACGACCCTGGGTCGTATGAGAGTCTACCGGGGTAAGCAAGTAAAGCCCCAGGTGAAGAGACTGATAGGCCATCTGGCCAATGAGAGTTATGTGGCACCAGGGAGACATAAGTGGCGTCACACAGACAGCGACTCCGACGACGAGCAGCTACTACTTCCAGAGCATGACTCTGATGACGATGATAGTGGGGATGCTGGAGATGTAGGACCCACTCAACAAAGGGGCCCCACTGCTGATATTACATCTCCAGCATCTGCCCCCACTGGAGATGGAGCGGAGAATGCTGGGTTCCACTAGGATTTCATGCCTGTGAGGAAGAGGAGGAGTCAGATGAGGAGCCTCTGACTCGGACTATGGGAAGTAAAGTTCTCCCACAGAACGAGGGCTCCGGGTGGTTGGTGAGCGCCCAGGCGATTGGGAGAGACTACTGATGATCCTACTTATACTCCTGATCTGCCAAGCCGCGCTCTAGGGGGAGCATCCTCCTCGACTGGATCGAGGAAGAAGAGGATGGCTCAGCCCCATGGCTTGAAAAAGAAGAAACGCAGAATCACCTTTATCAGCACCACAACCACCACCACAGCTACCACCATTCCACCTACCACCACTACCACTACATCCACTACCACCACTACCACCACTACCAGCATTCCACCCACCACTACCACCATCTCATACACCACTTCCACACCTACTCCACCAGATACACACTTCCCATCCACCACCACTACAACTCATCCACAGCCATCCACATCGATACCAACCGTAATCTTCTCTACATCCACTACCACCACCACCACAGCCATGGAGTTGGGACCTCCTCACAGGTCCCACCTGTTTTTGGATCCTCTTACCCATCTGTTGGGTTGGAGGAGCAATTGGCTAACCTTAACCGTTAGTGCTAAAGCTGCTGGTGATGGATGAACAGCGAGCCTCTCAGCTTAATTAGCTGATGGAGCTTAATGTATCCCAAGCCCAAAGGATAGAGGCCCAGAGCCAAGAGATCACAGAGCTGAGAGAGATGCATACATCCTTAGTACAGAGGATATAAGATTTAGAGGCCCAGAACAAAAAGCTTATGCTGAGACTGAAGGGATCCAAAGATGAGCCCCTAAAGATCCGAGAAGGAAATGGAGATGATGGATGATGATGACAGTGATGATGATAATGATGATGACTGTGATGATCAAGGGGATGACACTGATGCAGGTGATAATGTCGATCATGATGATGATGATGTAAAAGGAGATGCAGCTGCATCTACATCAGCTCAAGGTCAAGAGAGGCGCATAAAGAAAAATCAAGACCAAGGAGCCCCATCATCTTCTGCTGATCCTACTAACACTCAGCTATTCAAGACAAGAGTAATGCATAGCTGTTTATGTTATTTAAACTATGTGTATTTGAATGTTGTATCTAATAAATGTAATTAATGTTTATGGTTATTATTAATGTTTACTGTTCTGTTTGTTGACTAAATGATTGATGTGTTACATGTTTTAAATCAAGCAGATCGACATTTTCAAGGAGATGAATATGATGTTGCTCCCCTCCAATAGATCAAGACTCAACTCACAATGATTCTTGATCTGCAGGGGATTGTCAGGAGATCGGTGAATTACACTCCTGAAGAAGGAGAAATAATTCATGATCTCACCGACGAGCAACTGGCTGAAATGTTCCGACTCAATCCTGATGAGATTGTGAAAGATGCTCCAACTGTGCAAAAGGAGAGTGACAATGAGCTTCAGGATGTCAATGAGATCGAGATTGAAGAGGTCACTGCACAACCCTATCCAGAGTACACGACAATGAGGGATGTCATTCCTAATCTGGGAGAAACTCTTGTCAGTGACACTTTGAGACTCTGGATAAAATGGAGCAAGAGTCAGAAAAGATAAAGAGAAGGCCCAAGCCTCAGACGCCGAAGTCAACATCAAAAAGGCTGAATGGGCAGCATGTTTTGAAGAAATCAGAGCCCAACGCAGCGCTACAACGTCAACTGTCTACACCAAACTATATAAGGTCAAGAAATATCAAAAGGTGGCAGGCAGAATCATAGTGTGAGCACACTTTGCAGACCTTAACGTTTACGTGGTTAAACGTGAAGGAATAGAGTACTTCAGATTTCCACACAATCTGAAGACTCTTCCAGGTTTTGAGCTCAACCAGTTTGGAAAGTTAAACTTGCTATATGCTGACCCTCATAAGATGTCAGGCTGGTTTGAAGCTGCTCTAAAGAGGGAGTACCACACCAGATGGGTCAACTTCAAACCTCAACACCAACGAGGTACATCAGAAGATCTGAGGTTGATGCCATAACTGGCAAATCTAGAGTAGTGCTGAAGTGAGTCCACCATGTACATGTCAAAAATCCCACTATGTGAGATGCCTTAGGACTTCACTCCACACTTCAAATGGTGGTATTACGATTGGAGAACGGGAGAGGCTGTAATAGTCTTGAACAGGAATGGCACAATGGAAACCATAAGGGTGTTTGACCCGATGTGGCTCACCAACTTGTCTGCACAAGATGTTTATACTTTATACAAGTGCCACTGTTCTACGACCCACAGGATATTGTACAAGCTTTATAGTTCCAAAAAGTGATAAGACTCTGTTTTGCTTTTGAGATAAACACAGGAGTCACCAAAGAAGCTAAGTACAAGAAGTTTGAGGAAATCATGAAAGATGTTAGACGATAGATAGATCTAGGTCCAAGGGGGTTTTGATACATATATGTACCTAGATCCTGATCTGAATGTAATATGTCTTACACTTATGTAATTATTGGGTACTTAATGAAATACAAAATTTTTGGTTGTGTCTATCATGTTTAATATTTCATTAATGAGTTGTTTAACACATATTGACTGGATTATATAGGTTTATGATTGTTTGAATTGTTATGCATAATGTTATAATACTGAATACATTCAAACTTGGTGAAGTGAAGTTCTCATGCGTCCGACTGGACCATGCACCCCAACAGTGGTCATGCGTCCGAATGGCCATGCGACTGAGTGTCCATGTGCCTAAATAGTTCATACGCCTGAACAACTTCATGCGTCTGACTCAGTCGCACGACTGAACACTCAGTTGTGCGAATGGATCAACCGTATGGCTCAATCGCACGAATGAACCATGCTAATGATTCAGTCGCCAGAATGAGCAACCCTAACCTATAAATACCACCTAATTCGTGGAAAAACGTAAGCATTCAATCCACTTCGACTCCAGACATACCCTAGCCATCCAGAAGCCTCTAAGTTTGTACTCCAAGTTCATAGAACGTTGTAGATCAATTTCTAATCAATTCTTGACATTAGATTCAATACATTATTGTGTCTACATGCGTTGTCACTAATTGGATCGCCAATCAAATAGGATTCCACACTATTTGGTTTGGTTAACACGTATATCAGTTGGTGTTTGGTCAAATACCAGATCCTAACAAAGAAAGTGGCTGAGTCTAAGCTTATGATTGACCCAAAACAAAAGGGTGTATTTATCTCAACTGGATTCCAGTGGTAGGTACTTCTGATTCAGGAAAGGAGTATAGTACCAACACACCTGTCCTACTAAAGGATTAGAAGTTAAAGGGAAAGGTTGCTGACAAAGAGAAAAAAAATAAGAAACAGCAACCCACAAGCTCCCAAAAGACTAACAGTACATGCATAATGTGTGGTATGCAAAACCACATGGCCAAAGATTGTTACTACAATCCTGCTAGCACACATTATGCAAATAATGTTAGAAAAGAAGGTGTGAGGAAGGTTTCTTATTTGGACCTTATCAGATGGTCCAAGTGATGAAAAGGGAAAGCTAGTTTCCGAAGCTAGGTTGTCTTCGAAAGAAATCCTTCTTCCGAAGGGAAAATGACTTCAAAAGGAAAAGCTGTTAAAAATCTGAAAAACAAGAAAGTTCCCTTGAAACCATCCCAGAAGAAGACTGCTTCGGAAGAAAAGGTGGTGAAGGCCTCTTCCGAAAAGAAAGAAGCTTCGAAAGAATGCCATGCTATAAAAGCTTCTACAAGCACATCTTCCATGATCAACCAAGGATGGATTGGAAGATCAAGAAAGATGTTGTAGCCCAAGCCTCTTCTTCAAACACATCCATTGAACCCCCATGCTTAACCTTTGGTTCACTTATGTCACTATCTTTGGAAGAACCCAAGACCAACAAGGCTTGGGTCTCCAATCAAAACTAATAATCTCATCTTGTGTGCAGGGACATCCATATGACAAGAATAACAATGTCTGGATTATGGATAGTGGATGCTCCAGGCACATGACAGGGAACAATCTCTCCTTTAGCAGTTTCAACACTATGATGGAGGTCATGTCCAATTTGGAGGTGAGACCGAAGGATATATTTCTAGCAGAGGGAGTATATCTAATGAGAAGTTAAAAGTTGACAACGTTAACTTTGTCAAACAGCTTGAACACAATGTGTTAAGTGTTTCTCATTTTGTGATCAAAAGCATCAAATGCTTTTCACAGAACATGAGTGCATTATCCTCATACCAGGGATGACAATTCCTCCGGAATTGGTGCTTCATAGATCTCCCAGGAAAGGGGATATGTACAAGATGGATATGAACAATGCTTTCCCAATGGGTGAAGTATCATGCTTTCTTTCCAAAGCTGATGGTGATGAGTCAACACTTTGTCATAAACGTATGTGTCATGTAAATTTTAAGACAAGGAACAAATTGGCTAAAAATAACTTGGTACATGGTTTGCCTAAAAATGATTTTTTCTGCAAAGATAACTGTGTTGCATGCCTGAAAGGGAAGCAACATAGGGCATCTTATAAATCCAAAAGTGTTAACTCCATCACTACTCCATTACGCTTATTGCACATGGATCTTTTTGGTCCCACAAGTATAATGAGCATTGGAAGGAAATCATACTGCCTTGTGATAATTGATGATTTATAAGATTTACATGGGTATTCTTTTTAAGAACTAAAGATGAAACTGCTAAAACATTAAAGTCTTTTATTCTTAAAATAGAAAATCAAACTGATCACAAGGTTAAGATTATTAAAAGTGATCAAGGGACTGAGTTTAAGAACTTCGTTATTGACTCATTCTGTAATTCAAAAGGGATTGCCAGACAATACAGTGCTCCCAGAACTCCTCAACAAAATGGTGTTACTGAGAGGAGGAACAAGACACTTATTGATGTTGCTCGAACTATGTTAGCTGATTCCAAACTACCTCCAACATTCTGGGCAGAGGCAGTTAGCACTGCATGCTATGTGCAGAATAGAGTTCTTGTAGTTAAGCCACATGGAAAAACCCCTTATGAGTTATGGAACAAGAGGCCACTGTTCATTGGCTTTGTAAGGTCCTTTGACAGCAGGTGTACCATACTTAATACAAAGGACAATTTGGCAAAGTTTGTTGAAAAGTTGGATGATGCTATCTTTGTTGGATACTCTTCGAACTCTAAAGCTTATAGAGTATACAACATCAAAAATCAACATTATGAGGAGTCATCCAATATAGTTGTTAATGAGCATACTCCTTGTGTTAGGGGGAATGCCCCTGATCATATTTTTGATTTAGAATTGTTTTCAAACTATTCTAAACCTTCTTGTGAGAATGTTTTAGCTAGAACAGGTGCTCAAAATGATGCTGATACTGATCAACTGTTTGAGCTACCTAGACCTCTTCCAAGTTCTCCAAGAGCTGCAACAAATCAAGCTCCCACTATTTACAAATCTAATAGTAAAGTATATCAAGGAATAGTGAAGCTTCAACCAGTGAATCACCTGCTGATCCTCAAAACTCATTAGGTGATCTAGCACAACACCAAGCTGAGGAAGTAGCATTTTGAAGGAACAGGCAACTGTTAATGCTACTTCACAGCCAACAATTGATGATGTTTCTCATTCATTCAATCAATCCTCATTGAATGAATTTAAAACAACAGCTGGACAAAGTGTTCCTATTCCTGAGCAAAATATGTCTAATCTGGATTTATCTTTGCAACTAGAAGTGATTCCTCGTTTAAGGATTCACAACACTCATCTAGCTGAGAACATCATTAGGGATGTCTTTAAAGGCGTGAGAACAAGAGGGCAGACTCATCATGGGAATGTCTGCTTGTACTCATGCTTTTTATCCTAGATGGAACCCAAGAAGGTGGAAGATGCCTTGAAAGATAGTAGCTAGGTTGAATCGATACAAGAGGAATGCTTCAATTCAAGAGACAAAAGGTCGGAACCTATGTCCGCTACCATCTAGTTAAGTACCTATAGGCACTAAATGGGGTTTTAGGAACAAGAGAGATGACAGAGGGTTGATTATCAAGAACAAGGCAAGACTGGTAGTTCAAGGATACACTCAAGAGGAAGGAATTGATTATACTAATCTTTGCACCTGTTGCAAGACTTGAGGCGGTTAGGATCTTCCTTGCTTATGCTGCATCCAAGAACTTTACTGTCTACCACTTGGATGTCAAGTGTGCCTTTCTATATGGGGATATAGATAGAGAAGTGTATGTGTGCCAGCCTCTAGGATTTGAAGACCCACAGCATCCTAACTATGTGTGCAAATTGGATAAAGCTCTATATGGGCTTCACCAAGCACCTAGGCTATGGTATGAGACTTTGTCTCAGTTTCTTCTGAAGAATGGTTACACTAGAGGAACCATTGACAAGACTCTCTTCATAAGGAAGTCTGGTAAGGACATTTTGATTGTTCAAGTCTATGTTGACGACATCATATTTGGTTCTTCAAATGACCAAATGTGTAAGGACTTTGAAAGCATTATGAAGAAGAAGTTTGAGATGAGTTCAATGGAAAAAATGGACTTTCTCCTTGGAATTCAGGTGAAGCAACTAAAGGAAGGGTTTTTCATCAATCAATCTAAGTATGTTAATGACATCTTAGAAAGATTTGAAATGAAAGAGTGTAAGCCAGCAAAGACACCCATACCCAGAAACCATAATCTTTGTCTTGACCTTGAGGGGGAGGATACTGATCAACATCAGTATAGGGTGATTATTGGTTCTTTGATGTATCTCACAGATAGTAGACCTGATATCATGTTTGCAACTTGCATTTGTGCAAGATATCAGGCTGCTCCAAAGTGTCTCACCTAGCTGTTGCAAAGAGAATCCTCAGATACCTCAAAGGAGCACCTAAACTAGGTCTCTGGTACCCAAGGAATAGTGATTTTAATCTTTTTGGATACTCTGACGATGACTATGGTGGCTGCAACATTGACAAGAAATCAACATCAGGAGGATGTCAATTCTTGGTGGAAGGATCATCTCATGGCAATGCAAGAAACAATCCTGTGTCTCTACATAAACTGCTAAAGCTGAATACATTGTTGTTGTTAGCTGCTGTGCTCAACTGCTGTTGATTCAAAATCAGATGTTAGACTATGGATTTAACTTTATGAGTACTCCTATCGATATTGACAACAACAGGTACCATTTCATTAGAGATATTCATGAGAAGAATCTGATTAAACTAATCAAAGTTGATTCAAATGAACAATATGCTAACTTGTACACCAAAGCTTTTGATAAACAAAGATTTAAGTATCTCATTACTACTATTGGGATGATAAACATTGATTAGCTTAACTCTATTGAAAACCTTTTTAATATGTAATGTCTCATGTCAATACAATCTAAGCCCTGTTACAAAAAGTCTCTCTGAAATTTTCTAAGTATAAATTTCTTCTGAAGAGAAATTAACCCTCGGAAGACATTTTACATATATTTCGAAGCAAAATTTCTCCAATCAGATCTACATTCAAAACTTACAAAACCTCTCCATTCGAAAATCAATCTTTACTCTCGGAAGTAACTTTTACCGTCGGAAGTAGAAATTGCCTTCGGAAGACACATTACCTTCGAAAATGTTTTATACTCGGAAGAGAGATTTTACTGTGCAACGGAAATCTCTTAGGCCCTACACTGTAAAAAGTAAAGATTTTGTTAATGATGTCAGATTATTTAACTGAACTAAACCCTGCCGCCCTTGTCACTTCATCCACTAAAACATCACATCACCTTATCCTAACACTTTACCGCCATTCCACCCTCTTTTAAATAATCCTGACTATTCACTTTCATCTTCTTACCACAATATTTACTGCCCTAAAGGTTTCCTTTCTCTCTAATTCATCCAAGCTCAAACTTTCCTACTTTTACCTTTCCCAATGGCCCTAAATCCTCAACACAACCAAGTCGCACTTCTTGACTCTTCAAGAGATGCGGACTTCTTTGAAATCATCTCCTTCCTAACCCAATCATCCTACTACACCGCCCTGACTATTAATCCCATGATTTACCAATCACATGACTGAATTTTGGGGTAACGGTCAGGTTGAAACCCTAAATGGGGTTTGTGTAATACGATCCCGCATTTGTGGTCAAGAGTTAGTCATCACTGGAGCTTCATGATGAGGGTGCCCCTACAGAGTTCCCCAAAATAGATTTGGACAGCACCAACATTCTCATGGGATATGGTAGAGATGTCAACAGGTCAACTGTCTACAAATTTAATTTCTCTTACAACTGGAAGTTCCTCCTACACGTTGTCCTTCACTGTCTGTCCAACAAATCTGGGGATAGGACCAAATCCATATGAACTAGGGTGCCTAGTTCATGGAATGGTGAGAGGCCTCCACTTCAACTACTTAAGATTTGTGCTGACCAATCTTATTGGAAATCTCCAGAGGGAAACATTCTTTATGTATCCCAGATTTTCTTCAGCACATCATCAACTGTGAGCTGGACCAGACTCAGCTTGTCTGTGCAGCCACTCTGCCTATCCCTCAAATGAGGCCTGCCATCTTCAAGACTCTGAAGAAGTTATCCACCAACTTCACTAGAAGGTACACTTCTCTACTTCCAGGTATGACTGAGCAAATAGCTCCTGGTAACATCCGTGTTGACCCCATAGGTGATGAACCCACACCAGTAACGCCCCCACAATGCCAATTTTACCTTCTCTTCCCATCACCATCACCTACCAAAGATGCCCTAAACGAACCCTTGTTCAATCTACTCTGTTCGAACAAGCTCCTCCTGTTCAATCCAAAAAGGCTAGAGTGGAACATTGGGCTCCCACTCAGCCTGAGGTCTCCATCCTTCACCATTGACCTCAATATGGGTCTTGAGTCTCCTCAGTCTCAAACCCATAAGCCCACTACCTAATTTGAGAGCCCTCAGGGTGAGTATTTACACTCCTCTAAGCATCCAACAAGGGACAACCCTACCAGAGGCTCAATGCCTGTAGACATTGACCAAGGTCTTGGGTCAGTAGGTTTAACCTCCTTATCTTTCACTGTCCTTCTCTTCAAAACTAATGAAGAGATTACATCCCTCTATGGCAATGAAGTTGATCTACAAAACCCTTTCCAAGATCAACAAATCCTAGAGAGACCTCTTATCTCTAGCCCCCGTCAGCAAACCTTTATTGAGGTGAGTTCCATTGATGTGGAGGGGACTCATGCAGATTCAGTTGCCACTATAGAAGCTGCCTCAATGGACATTATGGACATTGGTAACATTTCTGAGACTGAATCTACGGCAACCATGCCTTTTGATGACTCTGAAAGAGACATCATTAAGCAGGGGAAACTAGGGTGCCAAGAAACCACATCTGGTGGTGAGGCTGAACATACTAGGTATGTTACCTCATCCCCTCGTGATTCTTCAAAAGAAGAAGAGGGAAGTATGAAACTCCTCATTTACAATCTCAAGGCTCAACTAGCTGAGAAATAGATTGAGAGATTTGTTATGCATGTACCTGTTCATGTCTCCTTGACCTCTTCCTCTAGCTCATCTAGCTCACAAGATGATGCTATCAAGAAGGGCTGGTGCAACCAAAACCAAATCACTTATACTTATTTTGGTGCTACTTACAAAAGGCTTCCGAAGCCAAGTATGGAGCTTCCGAAGGAAAGTAGAGTTCTTCTGAAGATAGAGTAAGAGATCAACTTCCGAACACAAGCTCTACTTCCAAAGTCAAAGAACTTACTTCCAAGGATCAAGTCTAAGAAGAAGAAATCAAGAGACTGCTTCCGAAGTATGAAGAAAGAAGAAGTCCTCAAGCCTCGGAAGAAGTAGCCTCTTTCGAAGTGTAAGTGGCCTCGGAAGTACTTGTTCTTCCAAAGCCATTTAACCTTCGGAAGACACTACTATGAACCAGTGGACATAAGAATGGTCTCTAACACTCCGATGCAGACCTCTGATATTGCATGACGTTTTCTCAAAGGGCCATGTAATTGACCACACTTTATTCCACTATTCACCTTTTTATGTTAGTACAAGTTACCAACTTTAGTTGGTGACAAAAGGTAAGTCAGGGACATGTCCTGCTACCATATCTCAGATAAGACTTTATCTAAGATACCTTACACTATAGCTTTGTAGTATTTGCTTTAGTTATAGGATTCCAGCTGGTATCAAAGTATATCCGGCCATAGGTAGTATTATATATAGTTTCTCACTGTAACTCATAACAACATGCTTGTAAGAGTCTTGTAATATTTGAGTTGAGAAGCAATATATGCAAGTACCTTGAAAATTACTTCTTGTGTTTATTATTACTTATTATATTGGTATCAACACTTAGTGACTTTGCTTTCATCCGAGTGTTGTTTAAGTGATTTTGAGAGAAAAACCAAGTGTTTAGTGACAAAAACCAATTCTGCATATATTGCTTTGAGGAGGTAATGTAATAGTAATAGATCCTATAGTTGTGCTTTGAGGATCTTGTGTTGTTGTTGATGGAGAACCTTCAGTCACTTGGTCTTTCTTTGCTTTCCACATCACTTTTGGAAGTTTGGATTTGACCTTCAACACTTCAGAAGCTTTTAAGACTTCGAAAGTTCTGATGACTGAACCTTCGGAAGATTCTCCAGACACTGCATCAGACTTCAGTGCTTTGGAAGTATTCCTTTCTCCCGAGACCAAATTTTCTTCCGAAGGCAATATTCCACTTGCCTTCTTTTTCATTTTGGAGCTTCCGAAGGAAACAGATTTTCCTTCCAAAGCTGAAATCTTCTTGGAGCTCTTGGAAGTCTCTTTCTTAGTCATGTGAAGAGTACCTCTTGGATTGTATGGACAATCCTTAGCAAGATGAGAAGTACTTTCACACATAACACATTCCATCTTTTTCTTCCCAAGAGCTTTCTTTTGAGAACAAGGCTGACTTTGATCACATCCCTTCTCCACCTTCATCTTTGCAGATGCTAAGACAGTCCTTTTGGGCTGAGAACTGTTCTTGGAGTTGGATTGTCCAGGCTGTGTAGCAGTGGTACACAATAGATCAGCCTTCTTCTTGGTGCTGAGATGATTTGAATATGAACCAGAACTCTTGGCAGTAGAGTTTAGGTACACAACAGATCAGCCTTCTTTTTTAGTCTTCACCACATCAAACCCTGCAGAGATAAAAACTTGTTTTATGCCTAGAATCAAAAGTGGCCTTGATCTCTTGAGTCTTCCTAGCTTTTCTCTTGCTCTTTCTGATCAAGTTCTTCCTCATAGACTTGGTTATCATAGTTTTTCTTTTCTCCTCAGAAGGATAGTGACCCTTCTTAGAATCCTCCTCTTCAATCTTCTTAGAGGAATTCTTCATTATCACTTCTTCATCCTCTTCACTCAAAGGGTCTATGAGAGGAAGCTCATCTTCACAAGTTCCACACCTAGGTGATCTTACAAACAAGATTGTGTATGGAGGAGCTATCTCACTAGAACCCAGTCCCTGCTTATTTTGATAACACACCTTGGCATGCAGGAAGAGGATATCATGTTCTTGAATGTCTCTTCTTCAAGAACACATTTTCATACCCTGGCTTTGCTGATCACAAGCACAGCCTGGCACTCAGTCAACTTAGTTGAGAGATCCTTGATTTGAGTCCTATAGTTGGTGTGCTCATGTTTTAGAACTGAAATGGTTTTCTCTAAGTCCTCTATCTTTAGTTTATATCACCTTTTAGGATATTTGAGGACTCAAGATCAGATCTAATTTCTAAGTTGTAGGACCTGTATCTGTTAACTTTAGCAATGCATTCAGGTCTACAGAGATGTTCCAATACCTTAGCTTCATCATGATCAGCCATCAGTGCTTGGTTCGGAGATGCATCTTCCACCTGAAAGCTCCAGTCAAAGCCTCCTTCTTCAACAGCAATTGCTGCTTGCTGCTTTGGCTTCTCATTCTGGGTGGCTTTGTTAGTGTAGTTTGGTCTGGATTGTGCTTGGCCACCATTTTTTCTTGGTGCCTTTCACTCCCTGGCAAAGTGGCCCATCAAGTTATAGTTGTAACACTTGACTTTGCTTTTATCCAGTCCAAACTTTCCACTGGCTGCATTGCTAGGGAACGTCCTTCCAATCCGCTTGTAGAAATTCTTGGCTCTTTGAGTGAGAAGAGCCATCTGTTGGACTATCTCCATGTACTCCAGGTGATCTGGATGGATACAGTCCAGGTCTTCAAGGGTGAAGAGAAAGTCACCACAACTTTCATCAAAAGACACAAAGGCTTGAGAAGAACTTGTCTCTTGGAATGGGCTTCCTTGAGTGTAGTTCTCCCTTGGTGTCTCAGGGAAGGTGATGAAATTACCCTTTTGTGAGTTGTCAGGGTAGCATATGAGATGATGCTAGGATTCTATGCTATCCCTTTCAACCACATGAAAGGCTGAACCTATTTGATTGCTGGAGTTTCCAGATGAACCTTGCATGTTCATCTCCATCTGGTATCCACTGAGAATCCATATAACTCTGTCAGAGTGGGAGTTTTGAGATTCTCAGTCCTCTTGAGAGTCTTCAGGTTCTCAGTTCTCTTGATAGCCACACAGTAGTGTGTCCATTGCCTAGGAAAGAGGAATGAACTTCCTTACTATATCTCTATCTTCAAGAGCAACTCCACCATCCACTAGGGTGTCCATAATCTCAACATACCTAAAGTATTGTTGAGTCATGGTCTCACCTGCTTTAAAGGTGAAATTTTCAAACTGCTGCTTCAGGAGATCGTTCTTGTTCTCCTTGGCTTCAAAGAAACCCTCATACATAAGTTTCAATGCATCCCACAGCTGCTTAGCTGTTTTGCATTTCTTGAAACCTCTGTATATAGAGTTTGGAAGAGCAGTCTGAAGGGCTATCATGGCCTTCTAGCCAATCTCTACTCTATTTCTATCTACATCTGAGTAGTCAGCCACAGCCTTGGGGATCATACCACCTCCAGTTGCAGAAGAGGTGCTTGGTATGTAAGGTCTATTCAACAGAATCCCATATTCTTGAGTCTAGAGACTTGATAAAGCCTTCCCTTCTTTGGCACCATGTGTCAAAGTTATCAAGAGTGATCAGTGGGGACTTTGTCATGGTTCTAGTTTCCATATCAGATTTGGAAATGGCTACCATTTGATAAGTTAAGTATTTTATATGTGTGAGGGATCTTAAGATGGTAAGATGTTATATCAAGAGCCTGGAATGCTCTGATACCAATTGCAAGATCGTTGAAGGGTATGCACTGACAACATAACAACATAATAAGGAGAGTTGCTATGAACACTTAGCTGATCAAACAGTGGAACTGATTAACCTTTTGTAATGATACTAAGAACACAAGTAAATATGAGACAAAACAAGATAGCAAAATACACAAGGAGTTGGTTTTCAAGATCGTAGTATATTGCTTTCTCAAGTTCTATTACAATTGTTACAAAGCATACTAGAAAGTTACAAGTACTTGAGATACATATATACATCCTATAGCCAGCCATACTTTGAAGGCCAACTGGATACAATTGACTAGACAACAAACAAAATCAATTGTAAAGTCAAAAGGCAGATTGCCTTTTGACTAGTGACTATGACATGCTATAGCTCACATCCTATTATATTACAAAAAGGATAAAGTACATAAAGTAGAAAGTTACAGACACAAGACCTCAATGTATAGTTACCAAAAGCATGGACCTTTCACCAACTTACGAAAGTTGGTGACTTTACAAAGTTGCAATGGAAAGGGGTCAGATAAAGCATGTGCTCAAAAGTCTTCGGAAGAAATTTTTCTTCAAGTGTTGGCTTTGGAAGACTTTGTCTCTGAAGCTTTGGAAGACTTCATCTTTGGCTTCAGAAGATATTGGTTTGGCTTTGTAAGATTTCACACTTAGTGATTTATGTTGCTGGTGTGAAACTTCTGAAGCATTCTACTTCAGTACACTTGTTGCATGCATGCAGGAGAGACTGGGGTGTTTACGTTGCATCAGCCTTTACATTTAATCCTTACAGAATTTGATTTGGATTTTGTTTGATTATTAATTTGAAGTCATCTAGGTTGATCTTTGGTTAGTTTGATGTAAATTTTAGATAATTTGAAGGTATATGATGAATTTGATCTTTCTTATCCCTTTAAAATTTCCCTTTTTGTAGGACCGTTTGAGGGGTTTGGTCACTTACAACACAACACACAATGTGGAGAGATTGGTTTTAGAACACTTAACAAATCAAATAGGGAACTAAACCAATTACAATGATACTAAGAAACACAAGTAATTGAGAGACAGAACAAGAACAAAATACACAAGTGTTTGGTTTTCAAGAATGTTGTATATTACTCTCTAGTTCCTTACAAGTGTTACAAAGCATACATTAAGATACAAAGGACCAGTGATACTTTATACTACATCCTACAGCCGGCGATACTTTGAAGGCTAGTTGGATACATGATCTAGACAACAACAAAATCAATGTAGATGACTAGTGACTATGACATGTCATAGCTCACATCCTAATATATTACAAAAATGATAAAAGTACATAAAGTCGAAAGAAAAAGACTCAAGACCTTAATGTATAGTTTACAAAAAGCATGTACCTTTTCACCAACTTGTGAAATTTGGTGAGTTAAACAAAGTTGCAGTGGAAAGGTGGTCCAGATTTATGGTAAAAGGTACATCAGATAAAGCATGTACTCAAAAGTCTTCGGAAGAAATCTGTCTTCATAAACTAGCTTTGGAAGAGTTTGTCTCTGAAGCTTTGTAAGACTTCATGTTTGGCTTTGGAAGATATTAGTCTTGGCTTCGAAAGATTTCACACTTAGAATATTTTCTAATGCAGAATGTGAAACTTCTGAAGCATTCTGCTTCAACACTTTGTGCATGCATGCAGGATAGATTGTTTGGATGTTTTGGATTGTATCAGCCTTATATGAAATATTACAAACTCCCTCTAGGCTGATGCTACCAAAACACTTGAATACTTCAGATATTGACAGTTCTCATTATGATAATGACCATGCCTTTCTTCATAAGATTGCCTGAATCATTCAAACTCTCAAAATTTCTTCTCATCTCAAAGATATCATGCAGAGGTAGATTGAACATGTATTGCCATGTGTAAACATTTTCAACACCTTGATCTCTAATCACATGTCATCTTTATCTCTAATCACATGCCATCCTTTTGGATTTGTAGAGTGAGTCCAAGACAAGATGGGTCTTCCTGATCCCATAGAAGCTACTTGGATTGGAGTTGATTAAGCTATCTCTTGTTGCATATCCTCAGGATGTTCTGACTCATCCTGAGGTTTGGAGATGGATGCCTCTTTCTTCTTCTTTGACTTTGGTTTAGAAGCCATGTTGATACATATATGTACCTAGATCTGATCTGAATGTAATATGTCTTACACTTATGTAACTATTGGGTACTTAATGAAATACAGAATGTTTGATTGTGTTTATAATGTTTAATATTTCATTAATGAGTTGATTAACGTATATTGACGTAATTATATAGGTTTTGATTGTTTGAAGTGTTATGCATAATGTTATAATATTGAATACACTCAAACTTGGTGAAGTGAGGTTCTCATGCGTCCGACTAGACCATGCGCCCCAACAGTGGTCATGCATCCGAATGGCCATGCGACTAAGTGTCCATGCGCCTAAATAGTCCATACGCCTGAACAACTTCATGCGACTGACTCAGGCGCACGACTGAACACTCAGCCGTGCGAATGGATCAAACGCATGGCTCAATCGCACGAATGAACCATGCTAATGGTTCAGTCGCCCGATTGAGCAATACTAACCTATAAATACCACCTAATTCGTTGAAAAACATAAGCATTGATCCCTATTCGACTCCAGACGTACCCTAGTCGTCCAGAAGCCTCGAAGTTCGTACTCCAAGTTCATAGAACACTGTAGATCGATTCCTAATCGATTCTTAACGTTAGATTCAATTCCTCATTGTTTCTACGTGCGTTCTCACTGATTGGATTGCCAATCAAATAGGATTCCACACTATTTGGTTTGGTTTATACGTTAATCAGTTTGTATTTCATTTAAATACTAGATCCGAACAAGTGGTATCAAGCTTTGGCTCTTGATTACGTGTGATTCAATCAATTTTGATAAAAAGGGTGTGTTTTTCACTAAAAGCGCAATTTTTTTGTGTCAAAAGTTGTCTTGGACGTCCCCTGCTCATCAAGTTTTGGTTTCTACGGCATAAGGCGATTAGGATTGGTGAAAATTCGGGTTTTTACAGCCAAAACACGTTAAACCTAGAAATTTTCGAAAAACAGCAGCTTCAGTCGCACGATTGACCCAATCGCATGACTGGACTTTATTTGCATCCCCAGACGTACGATTGGACTCAGTCGCATCTTCATTCATACGACTAAGTCTACCGGTCGCATTGTTCATACGCATAGTTTCATTCGCACGGGTAGCCCATTCGCATTGCTCCATTTGGACCAGTTAACAGATTGTTTAAAAGACTTAAAGTTAATCGAGATGAAGGATCAGTTGTCAATGTTTACAGCCGGGAAGGACTCACGGATTCAGAACTTACTGCTACTGGAGAGTGAGGTGGGGAATCATAATAAACCCCCGAAGCTTATAACATTAGATGAGTTTCCCCACTGGAAACAACGTTTTGAGATCTACCTCAATGGAGTGGATCCAAATATGTGGGAAGCTATTGAGACGGGATACAGTATGCCGATGGGAGCCGATGGGGTGAAACTTACTCTAGGAGGAATGACTGATGCACAGAAAGTTAAATATAATGCTGAAAAGAGAGTATATGCATTGCTAACACAGTCTATCCCTAAGGATATTTTTCACCAATTCTCAGAGAATAAGCAAGCCAAGAAGTTATGGGATGAGCTGGAGAAAAGATATGATGGGAATGCTTCGTTGAAGGCCATTAAAGCTAAGGAGTTGAAGAAAGAATTTGACAAATTTTCATCGATGGGAAATGAGAGTTTAGACGATGTCATTGATAGATTCTACCATTTGATGAGCGAGCTGCACACACATGGTGTCACAACTACCATGGAAGATAAAGTGTCAAATTTTGCAGACGGGTTGCCAGAAAGTTGGGCTTCTTTTGTTTCAAATCTGAGACAGAATGGACTGCTATCAAAGTTGGACATCAATGATTTCATACTAAAGCTGCGAGAAGAAGCACTAAGGATGAAGTATCGATCTCAGAAGTCTTCGTATACTCAGAATCCAGCTTTGTACAATGCCACTCCTCAAGTTAAGACGTCTGGAGCACCTCTTCAGACTGCCTTTGTGTCAAACTCATCTGATCCTTCACAAGTCTCTCCTTCAGGAACAGATACGTCAGGGTCTTCTAGTACCCAATATATTGGATCTGAAGCAAATGCTACACGACTGAAGACTGAGTATCTTGGTAACATGACAGTAGAAGTAGCTCGAGAGCACATGGATCTCTTGGCAGCAGTGGTCCAGTCCTATGATGGACTTGTTGTTGGGAAAATTGGAAACTACCATCTGGCAGATGAGAACTATGAGCAGGTTGATGAGACTGAACTGGAAAGGATGGATATTATGTGGGCCTTAGCAAGTGCTGTATGGAGAGCAAAGAAGTTCGTGAAGAAGACCGAACAAAACTTGGTTGCTACTAAGGACACTACTTTTGGCTTTGACAAGAGCAAGGTGACTTGCTTCAACTATGGCGAAAAGGGGCACTTCAAAAGAGAATGTGTGAAGCCAAAGAAGACTGGAAACGAGAATCCATTCTCATCCTTCAATCGTCAGGACAAGTCCACATCTAGCAGTTCTACTTCATCAAACAAGGACCCCAAAGCCTTGACTGCAAATGAGGATGAGGGACAGGACTGGAGCTTCTGGTTCGTCTCACCAGGAGAGTCCAATATAGCTAGTGTGGAAGACATTGATAATGATTCTGCAAGTGAAGGAGATATAGCAGTAGAGATCGCGATGTCAAATTCTGAAGACACTGCTAATGTTGTCAACCAACTGCCTGAGGAAGAAAAGTCTACTTCAACGTTAGAATCACCAGAACTAAAATCAACAAACTATGTTCTCATGGCTGATTCTTCTTCTACATCCCAGGTAAGTACCACTGACAAACTGTTTAATAATCATGCTTGCTTAGAATGTAATAAATTTAGAGAAAGCATCGATTCAAAATTTTCTAGGTTATTAGATCATAATAATAGCTTAGTAAAGGACCTGGAACTGTGCACAGAAGCTAATAGAGTCTTGAAACAAAACGAGCACAGTTACAAAGAAAAGATAGACCTATTGAATAAACAGCTTAGGGAAACCGAAGTAGTTGCTTTTAATCAAGCAAATGACATTAGGTACTATCTGAACTCCCTAGAGGACACTAAGAAACAGAAGGCAGTTTTAGAAGTAGAAGTCAATTCTTTAAAACAGAAACTGCACAGTTGGACAACTCATCACACATTGTCCAACACTTAGTAAGAGAAAGGAATAATGGGGAGGGACTGGGATACAAAGTGGTTCCACCACCACCTGAGACCTTGATGAACACCAAATGTAAACCAATTAATAATAACTCCATCAAAGATCACGTGGTGTCCACTCCTCTGGTTAGTGATCCAGATTCCATAAGTCAATCATTTGAATCTGACTCTAAAAAGAAGGAGGCCATTTCAAAGGCAATAGGAAAGATGCCTTGTGTAAACCTGAAAAAAGATTTTGAAAGGGTAAAATTAAAGTCAGGGTCAAACAAAGTCAAACCAGAACCCAAAAGGACCATAAAACCTAATCAATCACGTGCATCATGTCACAGTCCAGGTAAACAAGAGATCAAAGATGTAAAACCAGGAAAAGCAATTAAGTTTGTGAAACCAATTCATACCTCTAACCAACAAGTGTCTCAGTCCAAAAAGAACAAGGTCAACAGTGTGACATCTACATCTCCACCAAAACATAGAAACCATAAAGTTGAAAGTCGATCCTGCTATAACTGTGGAGAGTATGGTCACATAGCATCTCACTGTCCTTATTACCAGACACCGAGGAAGAAAGTTGAACTTTCTACCTCAACATCTAGCTCTTCTAAGAGGGACTTTGTGACGCCTCCAAAAAGAGCAAATGAACCCAAAGTTCAATCCATCAACCAGTCGTCTATTTATCACAAACAGGCCTTACACAAATCTGGTTTATGGAAAGAAAAAACCTTCTCAGTGCCTGAAAATAAGGACATACCGAATTCCGATCAATCCTTAACCTCAAAGGGTCAGTGGTTGAGTTTGTGATATGTGATGCCTCAGGGAAACCCAAGCTAGTTAAGGCTTGGGTTCCTGACATGAACTAATGTTTTCACTGACTGTGCAGGGTGTTTGCTACAGTTCTGAGACTAACATGTGGATTATTGATAGCGGAGCATCCAGGCACATGATAGGGAACATCACTCTCTTATCAAATGTTAGACAGATTAAAGGAGGGCATGTTTCGTTTGCTGGGAACAAAGGAGGTTACATCACAGCCCAAGGAGAGGTTGGAAATCAGAAAGTTAAGTTTGATAAAGTGAACTATGTTCAACAACTTCAAAACAACTTACTTTCTGTTTCCCAAATATGTGACAAAGGATTTAAAGTCATATTCGACAACAAGAAGTGTTACGTCCTAAAGAAAGACTATGTGATTCCGGAGGACCAAGTTTTGATGACTGCTTCAAGATATAAAGACCTTTATGTTTTGGATCTCTCAACGGCTTCTACAACGGATCATGAAGTTCAGTGCTTCCTATCAAAAGCTACTGAGAAGGACTCCATTTCCTGGCATAGGAGAATGGGACACATAAATCAACAGAAGATGAATCACTTGATTCAGAAGGATCTAGTGAGAGGTGTTAACGTCAAAAATTTCCAACTTCCTGATTTCTGTGTAGCATGCAAGAAAGGCAAACAGACGAAGAAGACTCATAAGGAAAAGAAAGTTCATTCTATCGAGCTTCCTCTTGAACTTCTTCACATGGATCTGTTTGGTCCAGTCAGTACAAAGAGCATTGCTGGTGACTTGTACTGTTATGTGGTTACTGATGACTACTCAAGATTCTCTTGGGTAATGTTTCTGAAGTCCAAGTCAGAAACATTTGAGTCATTCAAGGAATTAGTAACCACACTGGAATCTCTCTACAAGCTGAAGGTGAGACGGGTACGCTCAGACAACGGGACTGAATTCAAGAATCAGTGGATGGAGGCTTACTGCAAGGAAAAGGGAATTGTGCACCAGTTCACTTCTCCCTACACGCCTCAGATGAATGGTGTTGCTGAGAGGAAGAATAGAAGCTTGATAGAGATAGCACGGACAATGCTAGCAGACTCGAAACTGCCTATCCAATTCTGGAACGAGGCAATGGCAAATGCATGTTATACATTAAATCGAGTTCTGGTAGTCAAGCGCCACGGCAAGACCTGTTACGAGTTACTACAATGACGTAAACCTAATCTGGAGTATCTCGAACCATTTGGCGCGCCATGCACACTTCTGAAGAAGACTCAAGAAGAAAAATTCAGCGAGAAGGCTGAGGAAGGGATCTTCCTAGGATACAACATACTGAACAAGAGAGTTTACAACAACTCAATGGGTTTAGTAGAAGTGTGGTGTAATGTTGATGTTCAGAGATATACCACACCACCCACTGGAAAAGGACCCGCTTACTTCTTCGACTATGATGGATTCTTCAAGTCCTTCAACATCCCTATCTCTCCTTCTGATGACAAGTTAGCTACACAAATGATGTATGATATCTTGAATACACCATATCTCATTCAACATCATCAAGCTCACAGGGAGAATCATCTCACCACTCAGGGGGAGCACTAGAAGACAGTGACTCCTCCTCAGAAGATGAAGCTGAAGAGATTGACCAGAACAATCAGGACAGACAGGTTCCAATCCTTCAAGTCCACAAACATCTAACAGTGATGCCTCTTTGACTTCGGAACCTCAAACTCCTTCTACCTCAGATACAAAACCAAATGTTCATAATCTTGGCTCTGAGGTAGTTGTTCCTACCACTCCAGGATCACGTCTAAATGTCAATCATCCCTTAGACAATGTCATTGGGGATGTCAGATCAGGAGTGCAGACCAGAAATCAGCTGTACTAAGCTGATTATGCCTCGGTAATGGAAAAATGATACATTCACGATGGTGCTTATCGGTGTTTTGTCTCGCAGGTTGAGCCAAAATATGTTAGTGAAGCACTGAATGATGAGGCATGGGTGAGTGCTATGCAAGAGGAACTTCTTCAATTCAAGAAGTTAGGTGTATGGACACTGGTAGATAGACCTCAAGGTGCTAAGGTCATTGGCACCAAACGGGTCTTGAAATGCAAAAAGGATGACCAAGGTGTCATTATTAGGAACAAAGCTCGACTGGTAGTTCAGGGATTTCGACAAATCGAGAGGATTGATTATAATGAAGTTTTTGCACCCGTGGCAAGGATGGAAGCCATCCGCATCTTCCTTGCCTATGCATCATATATGAAGATCAAAGTCTATCAATTAGATGTGAAGAGTGCATTCCTTCATGGTGAAATTCGCGAGACAGTTTATGTCAGTCAACCTGAGGGATTTGAAGATCCTTATCATCGGGACAGAGTTTACAAACTTGACAAGGCCTTATACGGGCTTCATCAAGCTCCAAGGGCTGGTATGAGAAACTCTCGACTCACCTTGTGAAACACGGCTTTCGCAGGGGAGTCATTGACTGTACACTGTTTATCAAAGAAAAGGATGGAGACTTCCTGCTAGTGCAGATCTATATCGATGACATAATCTTCGGTTCAAAGAACGAAGAGTTATACAAAGAATTTGAAGCAGTAATGAAGGCGGAGTTGAGATGAGTGCCATGGGAGAAATGAAATTCTTTCTCGGGTTACAGGTGGATCAGACACCCAAAGGGATTTTTTACATCAGACCAAGTATGTGGAAGACATTCTCAGTCAGTTTGACATGGAGAATGATTCTGCAACTAGAACTCCACTTGCCAAAAACCATGATATAGCACCTGATGAAAATGGAGATCTGGTAGATGCAACAATGTACCGAGGAATGATCGGATCTCTCATGTACCTTACTGCCTCTAGACCTGATATCATGTATGCTACATGTCTATGTTCTAGATATCAGGCTAAGCCAAAGGTTAATCATCTGATCGGGGTCAAGCGGATATTTCGTTATTTGAAGGGAACACCCACACTTGGGTTGTGGTATCCTCATGATGATGACTTTGAGCTCACGGCATATAGTGACTCGGATTACGGGGGCTGCAAGATGAATTACAAGTCTACATCAGCAGGGTGCCAATTATTTGGGAGGAGATTAGTGACCTGGCAGTGTAAGAAGCAGACCTCGGTTGCGCTGTCAACCTATGAAGCCGAATATGTTGCAGCTGCAAGTTGTTGTTCTCAAATCATTTGGATTCAACAGCAAATGCGGGACTACGGTTTAAATTTCTCTTCTACTCCTATTTATGTTGATAACTCGGCTGCAATTGCAGTAACTAAAAATCCAGTACAACATTCTAAGACCAAACACATCGGTATAAAATATCATTTTATACGGGACTGCTTTGAAAAGAATTTAATCGATGTGGTAAAAATAAATATGGATTTTCAACGCGCTGACCTCTATACAAAAGCTTTTGACAAACCACGTTTTCTATATTTGTTAGAGGTCAACGGCGTTAAAAAGAAAAGTGATGTTATTCCTGATGATGATCATGTGTAGTCCGATACAGTTTAGTCTATTTTTCTTTTTATTTTCTTTATTTATTCTATTTTGTTTTAAATTAAATTTATGTTATTTAGCTGTCCATTAAAATCTAAAAATATGTAAATCGGTTATGATTTTAGAATTTTAGGGGGAGAATAGGTCAGCCAGTAACATTAAAAAAAAGACAGAAGGTAGATCGTAATACCGATTCAAATACTTTTGGAAAATGATAGTACACAGGAACAAATCAAGAGGGACTTTAATATTTAATTTAGAAAAGATGCAAAATTCAAAGTCTAAGTCTGTGCAGTCTAAGCAATATAAAAGGAAATATGATAGAAAAACTGGTATCTACTAAGGTAACACAATGAAAGTAGACCTAGAGGTTGCTAGACCACATATGATATGTCGGTAGATTCAACACAATAGATGATTAGACCTGACTAGTGATCTCAAGATCAAATTAAGTTGTTCAACTGACTGTGGGCTCCTATCTTATCACTGGTTAACACAATCAACAATATTCCAATAAGGGGTAACGAGCATGTAAACGCCACAAATATGTGCGGATGGCCATAAATAGAGCAAAGCACGAGAAAAAAAACAAATGCTATCAAACTAATAACTTATGTTGTTGGTGCATTATGTGCTAAAGAAATTAATGATGCTCTAACAAGAAGATAGGTTGTGTGCCTCTCTGTTGTGCGATGGCACTGACCTGAGGATAAGCATAACCTAGATATTCTAGAATTCATTGTTGTTTGCCGCCTCTCTGCTGTGCGATGGCACTGACCTGAGGATTGGCTTCTCTTTGAAAGTTCTAAGAATAGTCTCTTCTTGTCAAAATGCTCGTAGACCGCTCAAAAGCTCCTGAGGAATGTTGATTATCATATAAGTGTGGGATCCACAAATGTTGGTTGAAATAATAAACCTTAAACTATCACCAATCATAGTGGATACAAATTCTTGAAAGTCCAAATCAATGTGGGAATCTAATAGTACCAGTATGATTTCCTAAATTGCTAACGACTCTAGATGAAAACCGAGAAGTGAGCATCAAATGATTTTGATAACAAGTCCCAAATGATTTGACTTGCCTGTATGATTCCAAAATAGAATTGGCCCAGGTATGGTCAAACTATATAGAAGCTGCCTATTCCATAAACAAATCGACTAGATTTCTATCTTAGGATCTACCTCTCACAAAAAGTTAAAAACAAGTTTAATTTTTGTACTTTAGGTTAATTTTCTATTTATTTAGTCATTTTAGTTTATTTGTTGTCGGACTACATCTTGAAATTCAGTAAGGGTTTAATTCACCTAAAAGGGTCATGTTTGAGGTGACCACATGTGTTTTCAAAAGATAAATGGGTCACGTCTGAGGTGACAAAGTGTTTAAAATGATCACGTCTGAGGTGATCAAAAGTTTTTCAAGATAAAAGGGATCATGTCTGAGATGATCAAATGTCCATAATGTTAATTCTAAAGCTTAAAGAAGGTTTAAATGGAAAATGGTAAGAAATGCAGAAAATTTCATAAGTATGACCCATTCGCACGAATGGACCATAAGTATGGACATATCATGCGAATGGAAGCTAGTCGTACGAATGAACCATGAGTATGGACCATTCAACTGAATGGCCCATACGAATGAACCAGTCGGATGTTTCAGAGCGAACAAATGAGTAAGTCGCACGACTGTACTCCAGTCGGTCGACTGAAGGGGGCCAACTGAACCAATCGCATGACTGAGGCCCATTCGCCCGAATGAAATATGCGTATTAGCCCAGTCGTACGATTGAATTTAGGCTACGTATAAATAGAGGGTGAATCGGTCGCAGAGACTCACCACTCCAAAATTTGCCCTAATTCGCACGACTAACGTTACTCTGCCGGAATTTCGTTTGATCACCATAAACTCTTGATTCTCGAGTACTGACCATTTGCACTGATTTTACAGGTGATTTGCGGTGCAGAACCATTGTTATATCACTCAAATTGATACATAATCTGGACAATCGGACTCCTTAGAAAAACCGTAACATTTGTGTTCAAATAACCTAACTAAACGACGTAAACAGATGAAATTAAAGATGTTAGGTGTTAAACTAATGGATTGCGAGTCTAATGAACCAGAGCACGAAGTCTAAAATTCAAAATTGGTAAAAAATCGAATTTGAATTGAACAGTCAGAACAACATGCGAATGGATAGGTTGATGAACCTCAGTCGCACGACTGATGTGTGCGACTAGCTAAACCGCACGACTGAACCATGCGTATGAGTCCAGTCGCACGACTGGTGTAACCGCATGAGTTTACATACGCATGAGTCTAGTAGCACACTCAGTCGTACGTATGGGTTAATTCGCACGACTGGAGTTCAGTCGCACTGCTAATGCGCACGACTTGATCTCAGTCGCACAACCTCATTCGCATGACAGAAAAGAAGGTTTTCAAGTCCAAGTGATTCAAGACATTCTTAGCAAATGGATACTAATGTTTACTTTCATTGTGTAACAGATGGCAAGTCGATGGACAATGAGTACGAAGCACAACATATGTGCTCATCTAGATCTGACATCCAGAAATGCTTCAGACTTTTCTGACATTCTCATCTTTTTAAGGAGATCGAGAATTGCACATGCTATATCTGCTCCATGTACTCCATATCGTTCTATACAGCAGGCCTTCTGGGAAGGTGCAGTAGTTGATCGATCTTCTGAGCCTCACTGTATCAGGAGTACTATCTTTGGAGAGGCGATTGAGATCACAGAGGAAGATCTCAGGATTATGCTGCAGTTGGGGGAAGATGTTGACTGTCCTACTAGACTACACCCCCTTACTGTCAGAGGATGTTTTCTTCGAGCTAAGTACTCTGGGGACATCAATGCAGGGGTGCTCAACAAGAGCAACCTGTGTCCCCAGTTCAAGTACCTTGCTCACGTATTGCTGAAGTGCATAGCGTTCAGGAAGGGAGGATTTGATGAGTTGTCGGATCAGATCCAGAACGCCTATGTAGCGTTGGTGCTGAACCATCCGTTCAGCTTCTCCAGGATGATTTTCTCCTACTTAGTGGAGAACATTAAGGGAAAAGGGAAGGAGGGCTTCTGCATGTACCCCCGATTCATGCAGATGATTATAGACCAGAAGCTCCCTTCCCTGCCGAAGGAGAAGGAAGATGCAGTAGTGCTTGAGGTGATGGATGATATCACCTTAGGCCGGATGAAGTTGTACAGGGGGAAGCAGGTGAAACCCTCTGTCAGGAGACTGCTCGGGCATCTGGCCCGTGAGGACTATGTGGTGCCAGCTCGGAGGAGGTGGCGTCACGAGGATAGTGATTCTGATGTTGAGCAGATTGCTCTACCCTCCGATGACTCTGATGATGATGACAGCGGGGATGCTGGAGATACCATGCCCATTCCACCGAGGGGCACAACAACTGATAGTACACCTCCAGTATCTGCCCCCACTGGAGATATAGCAGATTCGGCTGGGTTTCACCAGGATTTTATACCTGGTGAGGATGATGAGAAGTCAGATGAGGAGCCACTGACTAGGACTGTGGGAAGCAAAGTCGTTCCCACAGAACATGGACTCTGGGTGGTAGGTGAATGCCCCAGTGGATCGGGAGAGACTGCCGCTGACCCGAACTATGCTCCAGAGCTGTCCAGCCGTGTTCTAAGGGGAGCATCCTCCTCGACAGGATCGAGGAAGAAAAGGATGGCTCAGCCCCACGGCATGAAGAAAAAGAAGCGCAGACACACCTACATCACCACCTCAGCCATTACCTAACCACCTCTACAGCCACAGCAACCACTACCATTCCCACACCCCCTACCACTGTCACCACACCACCCACTACTACATATATCCCATCCATCACCATATCATTCACACCTACATCACCACCACTATCATCTAGACCTAACCCAATCTTCACCACTACCACCACTACTACCACTAGCCACCAAGCCGGGCCATCTTCACATCCCACCCACCTATATGGATCACCTCTACCTCCCATTGGGGTAGAGGAACAGCTATCAGCGCTGAACCGTATGGTGATGCACTTGTTAGCAGCCAATGACGAGAAGACTGCGTAGATTCGTCAGCTGGTAGATCTCACAGCTGCACAGTCCCAGCAGATCTCTCAGCAGGCTCAGCTGATTGAGCAGCAGGCACAACAAATGGCTACTCATAGCGAAGAGATGGGCCTCTGAAGATAAAGGAAGGAGATGGTGATGAGGTGAGGATGATGATGAGGATGAAGATGAAGAGAGTGATGATGATGAAGGGGATGAAGAAGAAGTGATAGAGGACAGGCAGAAGGATGATGATGATGAAGGAGGA
This sequence comes from Flaveria trinervia, assembly GCA_025506515.1. Classification (NCBI taxonomy): domain Eukaryota; kingdom Viridiplantae; phylum Streptophyta; class Magnoliopsida; order Asterales; family Asteraceae; genus Flaveria; species Flaveria trinervia. The sequence goes on from CM046448.1 coordinate 25,421,687, forward strand.
GATGCACCTAGATCTGCCTCAGCTCAGGGTCAAGAAAGAAGATCAAAGAGAAATCAAGACCAACGAGCTTCCTCTTCTGCCGCCCCAAGTGATGATCCAGCGATTCAAGATAAAAGTAATGATTAGATGATTATGTATTTGATAGCTTTTGTACTTGAATCATGTATTAAACTTATGTATTTTATGTTTATATTAAGACTAATGTATTTCTGTCTTGATTATTAACTAATTTTGATGTGTTACATGTTTACAATAAGCAGATCCAAACTTTCAAAGGGACGAATTTGATGTTGCTCCCCTTCAACAGATCAAGACTCAATTGACTATGATTCTTGATCTGCAAGGGATCGTCAGAAGATCTGTGAGTTATACCCCTGAAGAAGGGGAAATAATTCATGATCTTTCAAATGAGCAACTGGCTTAAATGTTCAAGCTGAACCCAGATGAGATCATTAAGGATGCTCCAACTGTTGAGTCTACCAGTGAAGAAGAGCTAAATGACATTGATGAGATAGAGATAGAAGACATCACAATAGAGCACTATCCTCAGTACGCTGACAACGAGGGAAATATGGTCCCCAATCTGGGTGAATCCCTAGTCAGTGATACATTTGAGGTATTGGATCAGATGGAGCAGGAGTCTGAGAAGATTGAAGGAAAATCCCAAGCCTCAAACGACGATGTTGATATCAGAAAGGCAGAATGGGCTGCTTGTTTCAAAGAAATCAGAGCCCAACGCGCAGCTCCTAAACAGAATGTCTACACCAAACTCTACAGAGTGAAGAAACATCATAAGGTGTCAGGCAGGATTATTGCGTGGGCACATTTCGAGGATCTAAATGTTTATTCAATAAAGAGGGAAAAGGGCATAGAGTACTTTAGATTTCCACATGATCTAAAGACTCTACCTGGTTTTGAGCTCAACCAGCTGGCTAAATTGAAGTTATTATATGCTGACCCAAGGAAGATGTCAGGCTGGTTTGAGGCTGCCCTAAAGAAAGAGTACCACACCAGGTGGGTCAACTTCAAACCTCAACAACCTACGAGGTATATCAGACGATCATAAGTTGACTCCATCACTGGTAAGCCCAAGATAGTGTTGAAGTGGAGTCCCCCTAGAACAATGTCTAGAATCCCTCTCAGGGAAATGCCACAGGACTTCACTCCACACTTTAAGTGGTGGTACTATGATTGGAGAACCGGGGAGGCGGTCATAGTTCTAAATAAAGAGGGACAAATGGATACCATCAGGGTGTTTGACCCAATGTGGCTTACTAACTTGTCTGATAATGATGTCTACGCATTATACAAGTGGCCACTATTCTATGACCCGCAAGATATTGTACAAGCACTCCAATTCCAAAATGTCATAAGACTCTGCTTTGCGTTCGAGATACATGCAGGAGTCACAAGAGAGGAAAAGTACAAAAAGTATGAAGAGGTGATGCAGAAGGTAATACATTAGATAGATCTAGGTCCAAGGGGGAGTTTGTTGATACATATATGTACCTAGATCCTGATCTGAATGTAATATGTCTTACACTTATGTAACTATTGGGTACTTAATGAAATACAGAATGTTTGATTGTGTTTATAATGTTTAATATTTCATTAATAAGTTGATTAACGCATATTGACGTAATTATATAGGTTTGTGATTGTTTGAAGTGTTATGCATAATGTTATAATATTGAATACACTCAAACTTGGTGAAGTGAGGTTCTCATGCGTCCGACTGTACCATGCGCCCCAACAGTGGTCATGCATCCGAATGGCCATGCGACTAAGTGTCCATGCGCCTAAATAGTCCATACGCCTGAACAACTTCATGCGACTGACTCAGGCGCACGACTGAACACTCAGCCGTGCGAATGGATCAAACGCATGGCTCAATCGCACGAATGAACCATGCTAATGGTTCAGTCGCCCGATTGAGCAATACTAACCTATAAATACCACCTAATTCGTGGAAAAACGTAAGCATTGATCCCTATTCGACTCCAGACGTACCCTAGTCGTCCAGAAGCCTCGAAGTTCGTACTCCAAGTTCATAGAACGCTGCAGATCGATTCCTAATCGATTCTTACATTAGATTCAATTCCTCATTGTTTCTACATGCGTTCTCACTGATTGGATCGCCAACCAAATAGGATTCCGCACTATTTGGTTTGGTTTATACGTTAATCAGTTTGTATTTTGTTTAAATACTAGATCCGAACAAGACATCCTTTTTCTCCTCTTTGAACTTTTTAACTAAGAAGACTGGCCTGTAGCACCTTGTTGATCATCTTTGTCTTGCTCAATTGGGTTTTCCTTTCTCACAGGTTCAGATTGAGAGGGGACAGAACCCTGCTGTTGATCAGAAGATGAAGCATGTTGAGTATCAGCAGTAGGTCCCGGCTGTGTTGTCTCAAAAGGTTCAACCTTAACCTCCACTTCTTGAGGGACCTGACTTGGTGGGGAGTGTAAGTCAACAAGTTCTCCTCTTTTGATCTTCTGCTTGATCACCCTAATATGCTCATCCATGTTAGATAGAGACATAGGGCCAAGTTTCCTTCTGGAGAATCCATACAACTTTAAGAAGCTCATCATCCTCTGCCTATCTGCAGAATTCTTCATGCTCTTTTGGATGATGACTCTTTCCTATGCAGCTTCTTCTCTCATCTTTCTCTTTGTTGTCTTTCTCTCTTTGAGTACTTTAAGTTCAAGCTATTTGAGATACTCAAATTCTATGTACTCAAAGGACAAGGGAAGAAGTGCATCTGCCTGATATAGGCCTATAGCACTCAGGTAGTTAATCATATTGATCCTATTAGTTTCTTTGTCTACTTGAGGTTCTTGTGGAGCCACGGCCTCTTGTTCAGGACTTTTTTGAACCGGTGAAAGGGTAGGAACATGTTTGTAAAGCCTTTTCAGTCTTTTTTCTTCCTTTATTTGAAGAAGCAATCTTGCATCCTCTGCCTCCTTCCTTTCTCTTAACATTTCCATGTCAGCCAATTCATTTAGTTCCTCTAAGGGGAGGGAGATGATATTGTCAATATCATAGTTTCTGGTTTGTAATTAGGCAATCCTAACTACCCTCAACTCATCATTCTAAGTGTTTGGTCTGGGAGTAGCCCTAATTAGACCCAGCAGAGGAACTTTCTCCCTTTAACTTCCTTTTTCTCTCTCTCCCCTCCTCCTCAATCTCCTTAGGAGTCATTTTCCTTTTTTCCTTTGTCACTCACAGACCTTTGTGACTCAAGGTGGAGAGAGCTTTGGCCTTCATTGCTTGGTGTAGCATCCAAGCTCTGACTAGAGAGAGGTTGAGATGCACCTTCACCAGCAGGTGTCTCATCAAGGGAATGGACTTTTGAAGTAGTTGTAGGTGTGACAAGACTCTCAATATCAATCACTGGGCCTTCAGTCAAGGTTTTCCCTTTGAAGCTAATCTCAGGGTCTGCCTCAACATCTAGTTGACCAATGATATTGCCTGATTGCCTTTATCTCCTTCTAAAGCTAAACTCTTTAGTAATCCTGTCTTGAATCCTTTGAGCCAACTTGTCTAGATTGACTTGGATTGACAAGTGGCATGTTGACAAGGCCAAGACCTTCATAGTAGTTCAAGGTCTGAAAATTGAAGACTTCTTGTTTCCTTTGAACTCTTTGAAAAATGAGGACTCATCTGTTAGCATCATATATCCACCCTATAATGTAATTGGAAGTTCCTTGAGGATGAGATGACACAGCCCTTGGAAGGCCTTCCTAAAAAAGACTTTGAATGAAAGTGTCTATAAAGTCCACATCAATTTGAGGAAGTTGCTAAGTATGGACAGTTGCAAGTGAAGATGGTGAGTCTTCAAAGTCCATCTTCTGTGAAGAAATTCTAGGTTCTGTAGTTGCTAAGCATGAACTTTCTTATAATGTCTTTGTTTTCAAGAGTCACTCTAACATCCACTAGAGTGTCCACAATCTCAACATACCTGAAGTATTGTTGAGTCATGATTTCACTTGTTTTAAAGGTGAAATTTTCAAACTGTTGCTTCAGGAGATCCTTTTTGTTCTTCTTGGCTTGAGTAGAACCCTCATACATTAGTTCAATGCATCCCACAACTGCTTAGCTATTTTGCATTTCTTGAAACCTCTGTATACAAAGTTTGGAAGAGCAGTCTGAAGGGCTGTCATGGCTTTCTAATCAATTTCTACTCTCTTTCTATCTTCATTAGAGTAGTCAGCCCAACCTTTGGAATCATACCACCTTCAACAGCAGCTGAAGAGGTGCTTGGTATGTAAGGTCCTGAGACAACAAATTCCTACATCCTGGAATCTTGAGAATTGATGAAACCTTCCATTCTTTGGCACCAAGTGTCAAAATCTTCAAGAGTGATCAGTGGGGACTTTGTCATGGTTTCAATTTCCATATCAACTTTAGTGATAGCAGCCATTTATGATGTTAAGTATTTTGTGTGTGTGAGGGAACTTAAGATGGTGAGATCTTACTATCAAGAGCCTAGAATGCTCTGATACCAATTGTAGGACTTTTTGAGGGGTTTGGTCACTTACAACACAACACACAATGAGGAGAGATTGATTTTAGAACTCTTAACAAATCAAATGGAGAACTAGAAACCAGTTACAGTGATACTAAGAAACACAAGTAATTGAAAGACATAACAAGAAAAAAATACACAAGTGTTTGGTTTTCAAGAATGTTGTATATTTCTCTCTAGTTACTTACAAGTGTTACAAATCATACATTAAGATACAAAGGACCAAAGATACTTTATACTATATCCTACAGTCGGCCATACTTTGAAGGCCAACTGGATACAAGATCTAGACAACAACAAAATCAATGTAGAGTCAAAAGGCAAATTGTCTTTTGACTAGTGACTATGACATGCCATAGCTCACATCCTAATATATTACAAAAATAATAAAAGTACATAAAGTAGAAAGAAACAGACTCAAGACCTCAATGTACAGTTTAGATAACGCATGTACCTTTTCACCAACTTATGAAAGTTGGTGAGTCAAACAGAATTGCAGTGGAAAGGTGGTCCAGCTTTATGGTAAAAGGTACATTGATAAAGCATGTACTCAAAAGTCTTTGGAAGAAATCTGTCTTCATAAACTGGCTTCGGAACACTTTGTCTCTGAAGCTTTGAAAGACTTCATGTTTGGCTTTGGAAGATATCGGTCTTGGCTACAGAAGATTTCACACTTAGAATATTTTCTAATGCAGAATGTGAAACTTCTGAAGCATTCTACTTTAGCACTTTATGCATGCATGCAGGACAGACTGTTTAGATGTATTGAATTGCATCAGCCTTATATGAAACCTTAAATTTTTCATATATGTGTTCATATGAAGAGAGGACTTTATATGTTAATTACATTTTTCATAATCTGATTTCAAAAAAGGAGTTGATTGAAATATGCCACTTCATCATATATGTTAGAATCATAAGAACACCAAATGAAATTGTTCAATCAAAATTAAAATATTTCAACCTATATGTTGATCTTGTTGTGTAATTATTTATTACCCTTTCGATTTGATCTTTGTTTGTTGTTATTCTTAATGGATTTGAATGGATTTGACTACTCTTATTTGTACATTTATTTGTGTCACACCCCAACCTTAACGGTGGAAAGGTCGAGATGTTTGGGTTAAGATTTTCAGGCCACACAACGACTATTAAAAGTCTCATTATTATTGAACATCATGATTCATCCCATACATGAAAAAATAACATAAGTCTTCCAAAGATAACAAAATATAGTAAAGAAAATGCCACAGGAATAATAAATGTCTTTTAATTATTAAACTAGGTCCAACCCTAGTTGCAACAATCTTTCAAAACAAGCTAAGCATTACCATTTTCTGAAACATGTTAAAAATAAAAGGGGTCAACATTACCTTGATGAGTTTTCCATAGTTTTCATAAATACATATATTTAAAAGATGGCAATTCATGTCATAGGTTATTGAGCAAAGTAACTAGGGATGTATGACAAATGTACCAATAAAACTTTGATAGTTTGCAAGATTGCAAGATTAAACGATTAGCTAAGTGTACTTGATTAACCAGGTAGGCTTGTCAGGCCCATAGATCTATGATGTCGCCAAGCTAGCAATAGTTAATAATTGTATATATAATAGTCATCACATGGTAATTACTAAAGTTCAACTAATCACAACAAACATGATGAATTGCTCAAGTGTTTACAAGATTCAAATGAAATTACGAGTGCAATAATCATAAGATAACATGTTTCACCCCAAAGGGTAAAAACAAACAAAAAGGGGTATGGAAAAACTCACATGATGTATAATTGTATAAATGATGGTTAAAAAGAATAATAAGCAACTTTCTAACATAGTCCTTCACAAGGTAGTTAAATATATATTTTACAAGTTTAAGTTTAATAATAAGATTAACGTTTTAAAGCGAACTAGGGTTTCGATATGAATTTGAGGGTTTTTTTATAAATACATAAAGTTAGTTATCGAAATCATAAATATATATATTTTAATACAATGAAAGGAAACTTAATTAATCCTTTTATAATATTTTGTGAAATTAAATGATAAAATGCAAATAAAGTTTTACAATTAACATAATTAATCTATAATTAAGGATAATGTAATGACCAATAATATTTTTTTGATTTCAATTATTTAAAGTTTATATATATATATATATATTATATATATATATATATATATATATATTATATATATATATATATAATATTATATATATATATATTATATATATATATATATATTAAAATAAACTAATTATAACATTGTTAGTATTATTTTATATAAGGATATTAAGATGTTTAAAGAAATAAATTTACAGAAAATAATTAGATAAATTTTAAAATAACAAAGTTTAAAAAACTGATTTTTATAGTTTTTAGAAATTTTATATGTTTTTTAAAAGGCTGAAAAAGCCTAAAAAATATGTTGAGGGTGCCCGGGTTTGAACCCGGGACCTCAGGGTTGTGAAGTGTGCGTGTGACCAGTAGACCAAGGGCCGAAGCCGTGGTAACTCTCGGTTCTGAAATATAAAAACACAGTTATAAAGGAACCTCCAAATCAATGAATCCTAGAATGATTGTGATCCAAATTGAACACCAATTCGATTACGATTACATGAATGAACATGGGGCTTTGATCCCCATGTAATTTCGAGTATGTACATAAGTTTAATTACCCGAATTGAAGGTTAGATAGGTAAGAACAGGTTAGGAACAAGTCGCGACCAACGTAGAGCTTGATTGTCGTTCAAATGATGATTATAATCCAATTAACTTCGTGTGGAGCTTCGGAGTATGTTCACAACCCTAAGCCCTCTATCAATTTCAGTTTAATGTGCTCGGAAGATGGATTTCGATTGAGGTGCAGGTTGCGGCAATGGAGAGAATCGAAGATGATGCTCATGTTTGTTTCAGGTGATATTGGAAGCAGTATTCGATTAGGAATAGTTAGATGATTGTTTAAGTTCGTTTAGTTAGATTATTGTTATGATTTAATGCTCAAACGGCTATGAAGTTTAATGACATCGGTTATTTGATTGTTTGAGGTTCATAACCGGCTTGTAAACGCAATTAAATGGTATAATTAAGTTCGAAACGTGTGCTTGAACGATTTGGAACGGTATGGGGTTAAAAAAATCGATTTTTTTTCGAGGTGTTTGGAGTCGCCGGAGCTCGGCGGGAGAATACAGGAAGGGTAATGGGTTGGTTTTGTAAATTTTAAATGTACATGTTGATCCCTCGACTTTGATTTTTATTATTTTATGCATAAAACTCTCATTTAAAGTTTATAAAATGACAACTAACCCCCTCCCCTAACATTCTAAATTTTAGTTTTAACATTTCTAAGTTTAATTACTTTATAAATTATTATTATCATTGTTAGTATTATTACTATTACTATTACTATTGTTTTAATTTTTATTACTAGTATATTATTATTATTACTATAACTTGTTATTATTATTAATATTATTATTATTAATATATCATAATTATCATGATTGTACACTTTAATATTTTAATTATTAACTCTCATAAATTTAATAACAATTAAGAAATAAGCATGAATAAGTCATGAGTACAAGGTTGACAACTTTGGTCCTTACAATGATAAACGATACTAACTTTTAATTAACGGGAAAATACAGGATGTTACAGTCTCCCCAACTTATAAGAATTTCATCTCGAAATTAAGAATGAAACTATACGAACAAATACGGATACTTACTCTTCATATGCTTCTCACATTCCCAAGTAAACTCAGCTTCATGTTTGTTTTCCCAACGAACCTTGACGATTGGGGTAGTTGTGGTTCTAGTCTTCTTCATAATGTGATCCAAGATCTCAATGGGTTTCTCAACAAAGTGTAATGACTCGTCAATCTAGATTTCATCCAATGGAACATGCAGACTTTTGTCGACCAAACACTTTCTCAAATTTGAGACGTGGAATACAAGATGAACTCCACTAAGGTCGGAAGGTAGTTCTAGTTTATAAGACACTTTCCCAATCCTTCTCAAGATCTTGAAAGCCTACAAATCTTGGAACTAGTTTACCCTTCTTTCCAAAGTGAACAACACCTTTCCACGGTGAGACCTTAAGAAGAACCATATCCCCAACTTGGAACTCCAATGGCTTACGTCACTTATCAGCATGACTCTTTTGTCGACTTCTTGCCACGTCAAGGTTCCTGCGATTTATAGAGACTTTATCGATCTTTTCTTGTATAAGTTCAGGACCAGTGATAAAGTTTTCACCAATGTCGGTCCAGCAGATCGGTGAACGACATTTACAACCATAAAGTTCTTTGAATGGTGCCATCTTGATACTTGGGTCATAACTATTGTTATACGAAAATTCCACGAGCGGTAAATGCGTATCCCAATCACCACCAAAGTCAAGGACACAAAGGCATAGCAAAAAACTCCAAGGTTTAGATGGTTCGCTCGGTTTGATCGTCCGTTTAAGGATGGTAAGCCGTGCTTAAATAAAGTTGAGTACCCAAGAGTTCTTGCATAGATGAACAAAAGTGCGAAGTGAAACGAGCGTCTCGGTCGGATATAATATGCAAAGGTACCCCATGACGACTTACAATTTCATCAACATATATACGAGCCAACCTTGATGTCTTATAAGTGTCACGTATGGGTATGAAATGTGCCGACTTGGTCAATCGGTCAACGATCACCCATATGTTATCATGTCGACGGGAGGTTCGAGGTAGCTTAGTTATAAAGTCCATAGATATATGTTTCCATTTCCACATAGGAATCTCGGGTTGTTCAAGTAATCCACTTGGACATTGATGTTTGGCTTTAACCTTCGTACACGTGAGGCACTTAGCTACATAAGTCGTTATGCCTTTCTTCATTCCAGGCCACCAATATTGACCACGCAGGTCCAAGTACATCTTATCAGAGCTAGGATGAATAGAACAGCGAGTTTGATGAGCTTCGTTCATTATAAAGGTACGAAGATTATCACGATTTGGAACCCAAATTCAATTCACGAAATACATCAACCCATTGGGTTTTGTTTCCAATTGAGCTAGAAGGTTATGCTTTAGTTCATCCTTCATTCTTCCTTCTTGTTGAGCCTTTCGGATACTAGACTCGATGTCACTTTCTATCCTTAAGTTTTGTAGCAGTACAGTAATCTCGTTGACATCTAGACGAATCTCAATATCAAACACTCCCAAAGTGTCAAACCATTAACGTCGATCGCAAATTTCTTGGAACGAGATCGCCTTGTTATGAATTTTTTGGCTTAGTGCATCAGCTACAACATTGACTTTACTAGGATGGTGACAAATGTCACAATCATAATCATTAATCAACTCCACCCAACGACGTTGTCTCATATTGAGATTTTTTTGATTAAAAACGTGTTGAAGGCTTTTGTAATCGGTGTAGACTATGCATTTTGTACCATAAAGGTAATGTCTCCAAATCTTCAAAGCAAAGACCACAAAACCAAGTTTGAGATCGTGTGTCGTGTAATTCACCTCATGGGTTTTCAATTGTCTCGATGCATAGGCTATGACCTTTCCTCGTTGCATGAGAACACAACCAATACCTTGACTAGAGGCGTCACAGTACACGGTAAAATCGTCATTTCCATCGAGGAGTGTTAGAATAGGAGCGTTACACAACTTGCGTTTAAATGTCTTGAAAGCCTCTTCTTGTTCGGGTCCCTATTCAAAGAATCGATTCTTTTGAGTTAGCGTCGTAAGTGGTTTAGCAATCTTTGAAAAGTTTGCGATGAATCTACGGTAATAACCCGCTAAACCCAGAAAAGAACGAACTTCAGTTGGGGTCATAGGAACACACCAATTCTTCACAGCTTCCACCTTTGCAGGGTCATCGTGAATTCCTTGGATATTCACCACGTGCCCTAGAAATTGAACTTCCTCAAGCCAAAATTCACATTTAGAGAACTTCGCGTACAATTATTCTTTCTTCAAGAACTCAAGAACTAGTCGTAAATGATGTTCATGATCAGTGTTGGACTTGGAATAGATAAGTACGTCATCATTGAAGATGATCACAAACTTTTCTAGATAAGGCTTGCATACTCGATTCATGAGATCCATGAAGACAACAGGAGCATTTGTTAAACAAATAGGCATAACCATGAACTCATAATGCCCATAACTAGTATGGCATGCAGTCTTTGGAATATCATCGTCGTGGACTCGTAATTGATGATAACCAGTATGTAAATCAATCTTCGAGAACATTGCAGCTCCTTGAAGTTAGTCAAAAGATCATCGCTACGAGGAAGAGGGTAACGGTTCTTGATGGTAAGCTTGTTAAGTTCATGATAGTCGATGCACATACAAAACGATCCATATTTCTTCTTCATGAATAGAATAGGTGAACCCCAAGGTGAAAGGCTAGGATGAATAAAACCCTTATCGGATAGTTCTTGAAGCTGACTGGCTAGCACTTGCATTTCTAATGGTGCCAGTCGATATGGTGACTTAGCCACGGGAATATGGATAAAAAGGACAATTATTTAAACAAGGATAAATCAAGAGTTGTAAGGCATATGGAGTGATTCCCTTTGGTAATGCATTACCATTTAGAATCATTGACACATCAAGGTAAATTGACTTATTTGCCTTAGAAACTTGTGTATGTTGACCATAGTTGATCACTTATCCCATAAATCCCCAAGTAAGCATAACTAGTCCCATAGGATATATGCGAAATGCTTACCTTAGCCCGAAGGCTTTTTTCCAGGAAATCCAGAATACAGGTGTCTATGTGTCACACAATATTCCTTAGGCTCATGGAATCAAAACCTTGATGAGATTTTCATAGATTAGACATAAAGTCTAAAGATAAACCCACGATATAAGTGTACGATCCCACGTGTCGTCGAGAATAAGTTTAGGAAATTTCATTTGTGGGGAGAATCAAAGAATCAAGGATAAGTCTAGGGGAGACAAGGAACAAAGTTTAAGAATTTAAAAGGCAACCTATCTAAAGGCATCAAGTTGCACATAAGAAGGCATTCATAATTAGATAGCATCATGTAGCATGCAAAAATTTATATTTACAAGAATAACAAGATTATTCTATAAGGTTCATGCATAAACTATAGTCTAGGTCACCATTTCTAATAACCTAAATCCCTATAGTTATGGGATCTTATACCAATCAGTCACACCTCAACCGTAACGGTGGAAGCGTCGAGATGTGAGGGTTAAGATTTTCATGCCACACAACGATTATTAAAAGTGTCATTATTATTGAACATCATGATTCATATCATACATGAAGAAACAACATAAGTCTTCCAAAGATAACAAAATATAGTAAAGAAAATGCCACAGGAATAATAAATGTCTTTTAATTATTAAACTAGGTCCAACCCTAGATTGCAACAATATTCTAAAACAAGCTAAGCGTTACCATTTCCTGAAACATGTTAAAAATAAAATGGTCAACTTAACATTGGTGATTTTTCCATAGTTTTCATACATACATATATTTAAAAGATGGCAATTCATGTTATATGTTAATGAGCAAAGTAACTAGGGATGTATGATAAATGTAACAATCAAACCTTGACAGATTATAAGATTACAAGATTAAACGATTAGCTAAGTGTACTTGATTAATCAAGTAGGCTTGTCAGGCCCATAGATCTATGACGTCCCCAGCTAGCAATAGTTAATAATTGTACATATAATAGGCATCACATGTAATTACTAAAGTTCAACTAACCACAACAAACATGATGAATTGCTCAAGTGTTTACAAGATTCAAATGAGATTACGAGTGCAATAATCATAAGGTAACATGTTTCACCCAAAGTGTAAAAATAAACAAAAAGGGGTATGGAAAAACTCACATGAAGTATAATTGTATAAATGATGGTTAAAAGGAATAATAAGCAACGTTCCAACGTAGTCCTTCACAAGGTTTCTAAATATATATTTTACAAGTTTAAGTTTAATAATAAGATTAACGTTTTAACGCGAACTAGGGTTTCGATAGGAATTTGGGGTTTTTTTATAATAAATAAAGTTAGTTATCGAAATCATATTTATATATATATATATATATATTATATAATATATATATATATATATATATATATATAATATATATATATTATATATATAATATATATATATATATATATATATATATATATATATATATATATATTAATACAATAAAAGGAAACTTAATTAATCCTTTTATAATGTTTTGTGAAATTGAATGATAAAATGTAAATAAAGTTTTATAATTAACATAATTAATCTATAATAAAGGATAACGTAATGACCAATAATATTTTTATTGATTTCAATTATTTAAAGTTTATATATACGTTTTTTTTAAAATAAACTAATTATAACATTTGTTAGTATTATTTTATATAAAATATTAAGATGTTTAAAGAAATAAATTTACAAAAAATAATTAGATAACTTTTAAAATAACCAAAGTTTATAAAATCGATTTTATAATTTTTAGAAATTTTTATATATTTTTTAAAGGTGGAAAAAGCCTAAAAAATATGTTGAGGGTGCCCGGGTTTGAAACCGGGACCTCAGGGTTGTGAAGTGTGCGTGTGACCAGTAGACCAAGGACCAAAGCCGTGGTAACTCCCAGTTCTTAAATTATAAAAACACAGTTATAAAGGAACCCTCAAATCAATGAACCGTAAAACGATTGTGACCCAAATTGAACACCAATTCGATTACGATTACAGGAATGAACATGGGCCTTTGATTCCCTATGTAGTTTCGAGTATGTACATAAGTTTAATTACCCAAATTGAAGATTAGATTGGTAAGAACGGGTTAGGAACAAGCCGCGACCAACGTAGAGCTTGATTGTTGTTCAAATGATGATTATAATCCAATTAACTTCGTGTGGAGCTTCGGAGGATGTACACGACCCTAAGCCCTCTATCAATTTCAGTTTAATGTGCTCGGAAGATGGATTTCAATTGAGGTGTAGGTTGCGGCAATAGAGAGAATCGAAGATGATGCTCGTGTTTGTTTCAGGTGAAATTGAAAGCGGTAATCGATTAGGAATAGTTAGATCATTGTTTAGGTTCGTTTAATTAAATTATTATTATGACTTAATGCTCGAACGGCTATGAAGTTTAATGACATCGGTTATTTGATTGTTTAAGGTTCATAACCGGCTTGTAAACGCAATTAAATGGTATTATCAAAGTTCGAAACGTGTGCTAGAACGATTTGGAACGATTTGGGGTTAAAGAATCGATTTTTTTCGAGGTGTTTGGAGTCGTCGGAGCTCGACTGGAGTATGGTCGGCTCCCGGCCGGAAATACATGGAGAGTGATGAGTTGGTTTTGTAGATTTTAAATGTTACACTTTGATCCCTCGACTTTGCTTTTTATTATTTTATGCATAAAACTCTCATTTAAAGTTTATAAAATGACAACTAACCCCCTCCTCTAACATTCTAAATTTAAGTTTTTAACATTTCTAAGTTTAGTTACTTTATAAATTATTATTATCATTGTTAGTATTATTACTATTATTATTACTATTGTTTTAGTTTTTATTACTAGTATATTATTATTATTATAATAACTTGTTATTGTTATTATTATTATTATTATTATTATTATTATTATTATTATTATTATTATTATTATTATTATTATTATTATTATATTTATTATGATTGTACACTTTAATATTTTAATTATTAACTCTCACAAATTTAATAACAATTAAGAAATAAGCATAAATAAGTCATGAGTTACAAGGTTGACAACTTTGATCCTTACAAAGATAAACGATGCTAACTTTTAATTAACAGGAAAAACGATATGTTACAATTTGTGATTCTTTATGCTTTTCGTATTCTTTAACAATCCATTGTGTATTGGTGTTTTCATTCTTCGGCACATATCAAAATTTAAATAACCAACTCATCAAAATCTAATTTTTACTTGCACTTGATTATTATTACTTTTTTCAAATAGCCACTTAAATTTAATGATTCATACCATGTATCCTTACACCTGATCTTTTACTCACTAATAAAACTATTTATCTGTGATTAAACAAATTGAAATTAATTTTTAGTAGTTGACGTTGTGGTTCACATATTTTTTAAGCTTTAAACAAACTTAATATTATCGAATTAAATTAACCAATAAACCGAATCAGCCTGTGTTTGGCTTTCTTGTTCCTTAACGTTGTTTTATTTGGTACGCTTTTGGGCTTGGTGGATGCGGTTTTGGTGTGTGTCCGGATTGTTAAATTGAAGGTTGATTTCGTGTGGGTTCCTCATTCCAGTATGAGCCTGGGCTGCGCTATGTATACGTATATGTATTTTGCGTATGTGTGGCAGGTGCTATCATGATTATTAAAGCTGGGTTGTATAGAATTTATAAAATATATGTGTATTATATATATCGCATACTCATCTTGTATAGATTATATATATATATATACATATATAATATATATATATAATATATATATAATATAGATAATACATATTTTCTTTGTGTGAGTAATATACGGTTATTCCATATATGTGAGCTTGTTACGTTTGGGTCTATCTATTCGAAGTGAGTAGGCATTGCGTGTGCTTGCGCGTGAACGTGAAATTTATAGTCCTGAGTGAAACGTAAAACCGTACAATTTTTGTGTTCAATTATATACCTTACTCTTATTATTTTTCCATGATAAGGGATGTATAAATTATAATACATGACTAGGTCTGCGAGATGGGTGCATGTATAGGATAATATAATTTAATTACTTGAAGTAAAAGATTTCTATTATAATGTTAAGTAATAAAATCTTACTGGCATATGGAATGTATTTAAAATTTAAAGTTATGAATCCTTAAGGATTGAGATATTAATAGAGGATGAAAGGTAATGTAAAAATTTTTGGTAGTTACAATTGAAGATTATCAACAGATTATATGTTGGACTTAAAGTATTAGGTTTTCCTTTTTTCCAATTTAGATTAAGTAACCAAAATATTCATATGGTAAATGCACTGCTTATTTGAGTTCTGATGAAAATTAAGTGCCTGGAATACGAAGGAAATTTGTGTTTTCATTCGACATTGAGATGTTGGAAAACAGATGGGTAGATTGGTTGGATTTGCTTTAATATTTATGTTGATACATACCTTTACTTTGTTGTTTTTGTGTTACGATAAATGACTCGTATTCAAAGGAAACAATGGCACTGAACTTGCGATTGGAATGGTTAATAGAAGGGGTTCAAGGTGAAAATGTAATATTGTTGTGGCAGTTTAAGTGTTTTCTTACCAACCTGTAGAAAGATGTTCATAACTTTGGTTAAGCTGCTTGGCTACTGCGTTAAAGGAGCTCAAAGGTATATGAGATTTGATAACTTTTATTCCAATCACTTGACTTTGACTTGAATTTCAAATTGCTTGTCTTTGGTTATTACTTGATTGGTTAAATGGATTTGTTTTATTCTATGTGGAAAGTGTTGGACCAATGGTAAACACAAGCATTAAATTAGGTTTTAGAATCCAATAGCTGCATAAATGTCAAAATGGATCAATTTGATTTTTTTTCAAAATTCTTAGAGGAAAGTTTATTTTAAAAGGACGCAAGTCAAACTTGATGAAAGTTAAAAGCACACAATCTCTTAATTTGTTTTTATCTCAAGCTCAGGAGTATTACTGTAATAACATTGTAGTTATTAATTTATATACTAATTTTTTTAAAGGAAGAAGTTTATATGTCTCAATATGATCTGTTTTGACTTTACTAAAAGTGATCTGTTATGATATGAATTTGGTTATGACCCGAGACCCATCCAATTTGTCACTTTTATTAATAGCAAGGAGGATCATCCCATGTTTTGATCACCTGTGTTGTTTCATATAATACAAGTATACGAGCTAAATATTATGTTTTACCGGTCATATTTTTACCTTGAATCGAAACTAACTATTATGTCTGGCATATTCTTCGAATTACAAGGCCAAAAGAACCGGAAGCTTATATCCTTACACTATTGTTTACGGGAATAAATCCATCATTTTGTTACTTTATTTTATAATAACAATATTCTTATGAATATAGCATTATATCTAAAAAGTACATATGACGACCACATTAAACATGTCTTTAAATAAATACTTTAATATTTTTTTCTTATAACAAATATGCAAAATGTGGCAATCAATATGTTTTTACCAAGCTTAGCAAATGAGGCTTCCATGAAAGAGGCTATTTACATGTGTGATATGTGCCAACATTTTTTGCCATGTTCTTGTCATCTTGTGAGCTTTTGTTTCTCTAACTAATTGTTATTTTCATCTTCTTTCTTGTGGATTGGGTTGAAAAGAACAATAAAGTATTTATGTTACTTTCAAACACAATGGACAATTGTATATAACAATCAACAATTGAAATTATAATGGAGCAAAGTTTCTAATTTTTTATAAAATGATAGAGAAACATCCAAAGTTGTATGCAAATAAATAATTAAAGATTTTAGATTATGTACGTGCTTACTTATTTGAAATTATTTTCATCGACATGTTATTGTTTGAACTAACCATATATCACTCAGGTACTAAATTAGTGTATTATATAGATAAAAATGAAAAATAAGTTATGAATACTCTAATATATCTTCCTCCTTGCTTCTCGTGATCTCACCCCATCTAACTAATACCCCTTTTTTTCTTTTTCATTTCAATGTTTATCCATGGAATTTAAATCTTAAAGTTTTTTAAGTAAAACCAATTATTTTAGGAAGACGATTTAAATACAAATTAAACCAATAATTTTTCGAATCTTTAAAAATCATCCATCATCTTTAACCTTTCAAAGTTTTTGCCAATTCTCGTTTTAAACTCCAGCAACCATTTTTTTCCTATAAGACAACAAAACCCATTCATAGTAAACTCTATTCCATCAAAACAAGTGTTACACAAAAACACATGTACTAAATGCATGATATGTACTAAATACATATATGCTAAAACAATGATAAATAATGTCTAAAAATACTACAATCACACGACTTGCCCCAAAGGATGTTAACAATATTCCTTGCTTAAGCTCTCGTACCTGACATCTTCACCTTGCACAATTTACGACTACTCCCAAGTACAAGCCACTCAGCTTTTACTCAATGCTCCTCTTTAACCGTTTGCATCGCTACAAAGGTCAAATTTAGGCTGACTTGGTTGAATAAAGTGTTGCACGAATCTTTGAAACGATAAGCCTATGACAAGTTGTACCAATGCCACATTTGATCCTTTGGACTCTTTAGTATGTTAATGTCACTGTGTACAATACAAAAGAAAACAAGAACTACAAACAACCGACCTTTGCTCGGGATATAGATTTTCCTCCAAGAGAAAGAACAAGTTTATGCCAAAAGCCAAAGATCCTTTTAAGGTGTGTCACACAAACAGGCACACATGAATTTTCAACATGTAAACACATATATCCAACCTTTTTAATTATGATGGCAGAAACATCCTTTTGACTCTTACAAGTAACGGTTAACTGTAATTATCCCTACTAGCTAGCTACATTATACACAAGCGAACACAAAATTCGTTAACAAGTTTATTCAGAAATTCTTTTAATAAGATATATCTTACAAGAAGCTGCAAATTATGTTACACATGGAGGTTGCCTTTTTCCTGGAACTCCTGAAATCACCTGCCCATGATATAAACCAAAAAACTAGTACTATGATAGAAACATAATTCAAAAAATTCAAATGAGACAACTTAAATAATATAGGAACCTTTTTAAACTAATGCGAGCGAACCACCTAGCTGCTTTTTCTACGTTCTCTTTCTCCTTCCACGAGTCTGCAACACGAATCCAAGCTCATCAGTTATGTGACTGTACTAAAAACATATGAAGTTTTTCAGATTGAAAAACACATTTTTGAAAAGAAAACCACCTGTTTTGAAGGAACATCATGATTAATTGTAGAGATAGGTTCTGGCTGATATGGTATAGCCACAGGAACCAAAGTGCCACCAACCTAAAGGACAAATGAAACGGTATTAGAAACACCGCGTACTGCCCATTATTTGTATATTCATGTTCCAGAACTGATATAAATTTACAGGTAGATCACAAACTTTGATATCATTATGAAAATTTGCTCCAGGGGAAGCCTTATGCATGTTAGCCATCATTGACATCATGGCAGACATCTGAGCAGCCATCTGTGAGCAAGTTTCCTCAACTGAAGCAAGTTTCTCCTTCATTTTAACAACCTCTGCATTCTTCTCCTTAACCATCCTCAAAGCCTCAGCACGAGTAGGAGTTTCAGACCAAGAACGAGAAGAGGTAGCATTTAATCCAAGTAGGGACACACCACCTTTTCTATCAGCTCCCATTACACGATTGTAGGCGTCATCTTGAGGTTCGTTTTTGTTAATCCTTGTTTGTTGCTTATAGGTTTCTGATTCACGAAGTTGAGACTACAACAAAGATCCGAGCGATAAGAAAACACATCATAGGTTATAAACAGTCTTTTGAGGTTTATTTGCATAAAATGACATAAGGTTATGACTCATACAATTACAGCAGCTGTTTCTTCATTCACAGGCTGGCCATTTTTGCGTGTGCGAGTCAATATAAATAGTTCAGCGCGCGAAGGCTCCTTCCCATCAGGCCTTTTTGCTTTCTGTCATGGTTAAACAGATCCATTAATCACCATTCTACTGGTTTCTATAAATAAAACTGAAAAAAAGAATGTTAATATAAATAAGTATAATTTACCTCCTCCTCACGTATTCTAGCAAAGCTTTTTTTGCCTGAGGTGTGGCTGAACTTTTGCTTTGCACGATTGGCCTTATTTTTGGCGCTGATATGCTGCAATGTTGTGGGAAAATACATCATTCACAGTCAAAGTTAAATTTTAGAAACTACAATTCAACTGGAAAGTGGAGACAAACCTGCCATTTTTCAGAGCTCCACTGAGAAACAAGGACTGACCACTGATCAGGAAGGACCCTCTCATCACAGTCAGCAAGCCGTTCTTCGTCAGTCATGTGTGTATCATAATGAGAAGCCTTAAGAAGGGACTTGAAATTTCTCCATTTAGTTCCAAGTGACATCAGCACCCAACTTCGACAACATGGGTCAATTTCAAACTTTGTCTGTTGTGTAAGCAATAAATATATAATATAAGTAAATATGGCCAGAATACAGAAGGAAATCATAAGATAAATTAAAATGATAGATACCAGAACTTTCTGCCACATGTTTTCCTTGTTCTCTTCAGGCACTTTGCTCCAACTAGAATAAATAAGGGGAGCCAAGTTCCCATCACGTGCCGTTAGGCCTAAAAAGCTGGTTAATAGGGAAGCCTCACGACCTACAGGCTGCCCCAAATCATTGGTGACAATTTTGATCCGTCCAACTGTGTTTAATAATTTAAGGCATCGAGTGGGACCTCGACCTTGTCGCTTCTTTTGAATAGTTGTAGAATCTGTTTTCAGCCAGTTATGGTTTACTAAGTCAGATATATGTTTTATTTCCCGTGTAGTCGTATAAGCCCATTATGGTAATGAGGAGTACCAGTTGTAGGCTCATCCTGATCCGGGGACGACTCTGGTTGACTAGAGCTCTGCTGGGGTCGACCAGCCAGCATGTTTATAGGCATGGGATAATGTCCTGCTACTTGGTTACAACCAGCACTGTTTTGCTGCAATTGAGAAAGCATACTTGAATGTGGTGCAATTGGGTAGTCTTTTTCTATTTTCTTGTCTCTCAAGATAGAAAATTCTGTAGGGGCCACAACATTTAAATGTATTTGATCAGGATAAAACCATACTAATGGAAAAAAAACATGCCCATTAAAGGGGGCAGATACAAACCTTTGTGTTTTAATATATCAATACACATTTACAATTTTCTCTTGATATTGTAAATTCATCAAATTGCCACTTTAATGTAAGGATTTTCTTGGTATTTAGTAGTCAAAAGAATTTCTAGATATGCACAAATTGCACTTGATACAGGGAAGGGAACATATATAGTATTAAATTTTATGTCTTAAGTTTGTCAAACTAGACCTGCTTCAACAGTATTTGCATCTTCATATTCTGGTGCGTGATGTTCAGTGGAGCTCCACCCTTGCCTATGGTTGGCAAAATTTTACCAACAACAGGAGTAACAGGCTCTCTGAATGTTCCTCATTATGCATGCTGTGTTGCAGACTAGGTTCTGTTGGAAATTGCACATGTTAATATCCGTTACAAAAGAATAATAATCATAAAACTAATTATAGTACAAACTCCTAAAAGGAGTAGCATGTGTTACAAGTGCCCACATTACAGGATTGTAGGGAATGAGAATGAAAATGATCGAGCCCCTACCAACAATAGATGGTGATAGTTCTGTGTGTAATCTGGCTCCTACCCAATGCTTCATGAAAAATGTCTTGACCCGATTCATGAGCTCCAAAATGTGATCACCCTTTTTATTATACTTGACACAATTATGCCATATATATTGTACATCCTTAAACACATCTTCTGAATTCATGTACTTGAGACCACTTTGAAGGTTGTTGCATATTGTACTGAAATCCATAGGTGTGTCGATAACATCAAAGTAATCCTGGTTCAAGCTCCACCAAATTCACGATGGAAAATTATTGTATGATACAAGAAACAAAAAAAAAGTTGGTGGCTTTCTATCATAAGCTATATTTCTGAAGCATAACTAAGTCAGTAGACGAGTTACTTTTTAATGAGCATGAGTAACTAAATCAAGATTTTCTACAAGTTAGCAGAAGTAATTTGAACTTATTCATTTATCACATTAGCATAGTGCAAATTCAAAGAAAAAATTTTTTGATGGGGAACAAGGACAATATCAATGGAATATTATAGTTGTTTAGGAAAAAAAACAAACTTCCCCAGACACATGAGATGTCCATAGAACAATATAACAAACAGTTAAAATAATGGTTCCATAGATCCAAAGAGATATAACAAAAGACATCACCGGACAGTTTTAATGTAAAAACAAAAGTTTTGTAGAAAGAGTATCAATGAAATGCTAATTTACACTCAAACAATATACTTACAGGTATTTCAAGTGCAATGGGGTCTACAGGTCTGTTAAATGGATCAGCTGCATCCAAGTTCATGGTCTTTATAATTACCTAAGATGAAAAATGGTAACTCTAAGTCTACTAGTATAAACACATGATGCACAATTTTTTACAAAGATGCTACCATACTGTTAGGGCAGTGTTTAATTCCTGCTCCTTGTATTCTGTGTTTTGATGTAGAGGGCTTTTGTTTCCCTCAAGGCAACTGTCCACATGAGGTTGAGCCATTTTTCCATTGCCAATTGGGTTATCAACCAAGCTTCTTGACAAGTTAGCTAGACCACCTGCTTCCTTAGACATCTCTTTAATGATTGAAACAATCATTTCACGCAATGTGTTTGGATATTTTTCAATGGGAAGTGAGGTGGCATTTTCATCTGTTCTCTCATTCGATAAAGATTTGCCTATAGGTGGATCACTCACATTGGTCTCAGGTTTTCCTGCTTCATAATCCATCACACCATTTTGATGTTTATTCTTGTCCATGGTCATTTTATGTTTCTGCCCCCCAATTGCACGTTTTCGCTTCATTGTTATCTGTCTTGTAACTCTGACCAAGCCAAAATTCTCATGAGTTTCAAGACATAGACAAGATCCGGCTTATGTTAGTCTATTTTTTCCTCTTCATATATTAACAAAAGAAACAGGATCGATCAGCCAGTTTGCAAAATCTCAATTAACAGAACAATAGAACACATAGCTAACAAGCCTTTAGATTACTATTGCAGATTACCAACTTTATTCAACTTTCTTATCTCTGTAATACACTCCAAACTTATGTCCAGTATTATAAATGCTCAACTTCATAAATTATAGAATCATGTAGACCAATTTAGCATGTCATGTACTCAGATATGTAGCTGACTAGCTAACCCATGTGCCTAAAACAACTAATTTGTTTCAAATCATATCAAGCTGATAATCTATAGCTTCCAAAGTAAACTATTTTTTCTCTTTTGCAATTGAGCAATTGCAATGGAAACTAAAAAGCACATGTGCATAAAGGCGCACATACACAGTACCTTATGTCCTAAAATGCAGTCATTAAAATCAATCATCATGAAGTTCCTCAAGAGACATGCAGGAATCGGGATGCCCAAACCTCAGTATATTTTAGCTTCTAAAATGAAAGATTTTATCACATTACATATCTAAAAGTCAAATTAGCTAAGCTACTGGACAATGAAACTTCAAATTTCATGAAATTTGAAACTAAAGAAACGCCTTAGTTAACAGAGAATCAAAGACTATTTCATTCAAACACTGATACAAATCATCCACTAACCGAACCTCAGGGTTTGAACATAAACATCTATGCAGAAAGATCAACTATATGGCAGAGCAAAACAACCCATGTAAATTCAATACACCACAAGCAATTCCAAACATTAATACAAGCTGAATTGTCCCAATTTCTCACTGATCGTAAACTTTCTTTTGGTGAATGCACCGTCAACCGATTGTTATCTTTTGTTCGAACTTTAAGCAAAGGAAAGTTAAAGAATTGATTGAACAGAGCCATTAAGAAGTGATTATGATACAAATGGAGTATGCGGAATGATAAAGCCTAGTGGAATGTAATGGTGAAGGTAGAAGACTGAAGTGTATACCTCTGTTAGGGTTTTCTCGGCGACTTTGGGGGTGTCAAGAATGATAAAAGTAGGTATCGTCTAATTAGAATTGGTTATTACTTTTTAGCTACGGCCGCTTCAATATCCCCCTTTTGTGTGGGGTTTTCCAAATAGTAGTATTTACAAATCACATGGCTTCTAACGGAGTTAATGATTGTGCTCCGTTCGAAAACAAGAGCAAGTAGTATTGCACCACAATAATAACAATCTAATAGCCCACGAGTATGTATTTCTCCCTAAAAACTTTAAAGTAAAAAGGGAGTTCATGAGATTCACCTGTGGTTATGGTTGTTCACGAATCCAAACGAACCGAACGCAGCTCCGCTCAAACTCGGTTCGGTTTCAAACCGAGCAGCTTGGTTCGATTCAAATTTACATATTCGAGCGTAAACTTCATACTCAAACTTGGTTCGGTTTTAACCGAGCGCTCAATTTTACTCGGACTCCTGTTACAATTTAAAACAAAAGTAATAATTCATTGAAGTTTCAACATTCAAGTTCCAACCCAAAGTCAACAAAATAACAAATAAACAAATTTAAATCTCAAAATATTCCGATTAAGAACAATGTCGGGAAATGCAGGTCGGAGGCAGCTCCGGTTGTAGGTGCAGGGGTGTCTGGTCGCAGGTGCAATTGTTCCCGTTCGCAACTGAGCAAGGACTTCAGGTTGGCAGGGGTTTCGATCGGTCGTTGTTCCGGTTCGCAAGGGCAACGCCGCTAATCGACGGCCGTAGGGGTATGGCTGGAGGGTGGAGGGCTAGATGGTGGGTTCAAGTCTTCAAGAATGTCAAAAGGCTTTTAAGTGTTGTGTGATTTTGTGACTTGTGAGGTTTGTTTTAGTGTATTAGAGAATTAGGGTTTTTAGGTTGTAAGTTGTTTGACTTTTTGACTAAAAAATTAAAATATTTATAAATGATAAATAACTAAATAAAATAATAAATTAACATATATATATAATATAAAAACAAAACTAAAAAATAATTCGAGTGAAACTGAGAGAGCGACGAGCGAGCGTACCTTTGCTCGTGCTCGATTCGTTTTGAAACCGAACTAAGCCGCTCGGTTCATTTATAATCGAGCGGAAAATTGAACGAGCAAATTCCGAGCACATTTCAAATGAGTTCGAGCGAGGGCTCTTATGTTTATTTAAAATGGGTTAGTTCTATAATTCAAGGATTAATTTACCCAACCTTTATGATTGTACCAATGTTATATTACATACGAGTAATCTTATTTTAGGTCTTTAAGTTTTGGTTAGTACCTTTAGTTTGTTTACATTACGTCATTATCTTACAAGTTCTGATCATTTTTGTTCTTGTAGGTGTGGTATAACTCCAAAACAGCAAGGTTTCAATGGTTGGCAAGATTGGTCTCTTAACTTTGTTAAATTTATGTTTTTGACCCTAAAGTTTGGGATTTTTATATTATAATCACTTATAATGTTTTTTTATAATTTTAGTGGGTTAGGCTAATATAATAAGTGAGAATTTATGTTAACTGATCTTTCTTAATGGTTTCAAGAGTTTGTTTTCGGTTTAAGCGTTGTATGATGTTATTACTTTCTTATTTGAGGTTGTCAGATGATCCAATTGGAAGTTTTATCTTAAATATAACTTATTTCAATGATATTTGAATATTAAGTGTTAATGGTATGGCTTTAGGTTTACTAAGTTACTTGTCGTGTTTTTAACGTGTAACATATCATGATTCGGGTAAGTTGGGACTTGTGAGATTAATCCATAATTTATATATATATATATATATATATATATATATATATATATATATATATATATATATATATTCTTATAATCAAATTCTAGTTTATATTCTACTGACAAATTATTAGTTTCAAATGATTAAGGGTCAATTATATTTATTTATGATTTTTTGAATTATTAATTTGGTAATTATTTAGTGTATTTGTTAAATCTTGTAAGGCCTTTTAAAATTCTAAGATTCCGTTAATACTTAGCTCTTAACTTATATTAGTCTTTATTTCACTATTAGCTACTGGAAATTTTAAGTCTTTAACTTGTTGTGTTGGTTTTGGGAATTAAACGCTATCGGTTCGAGTTTTTAACGAGCTTTCGAGTTGTGGTTGACTTTGGTCAAATATTTGTGATATAAGGCTTTAATATACTTTTAATAATTTTTAGATTATGGATTACTAATATCGATCTTAATCTCGTTTTTAACAATTTTCTTTATTTTATGGTGAATATCTTTTGTATTTTTGTGTACTAATGTTATAAATTCAAAAATTATGAAATTGATTTTATAGGCTCTTTCAAGTATAAAAAGTCTACTGAAATTTTTATACAACTAAATATCACATATTTGCCATTTTTGTTAACTAGCTCGGTTAGTTTTGTTAGATGTCCGTTAAGTCCTGGTTAAGTCTCGGTCTTGAATTTACTAAGCGTTTTAGCCTGATTTCTCCCATCTCATACATTCTAGAATATAAATATCTCCTAAATAACCCCAACCAAAGGCGTTGCCCCTTG
Organism: Flaveria trinervia; assembly: GCA_025506515.1. NCBI lineage: Eukaryota > Viridiplantae > Streptophyta > Magnoliopsida > Asterales > Asteraceae > Flaveria > Flaveria trinervia. The sequence continues at coordinate 25,447,465 of CM046448.1, forward strand.
GACCCCACTAGGGGCTGCTGCCCCTAGGAACCCGCTATCAAGGGTTATCGCCCTTGAACCCTCGCTGTCCTGCGAAGGGTCGAATATGTTCTATGATGACTTGTACTTAGTATGCTATCTACTTAATAAGATAGTATCATATATTAAAGTAGAAGATAATATAATGAGAAGTGAAACTTAACGAATGTTACCCCGGGCCTTTTTGATGATGAAAAGTTTTGTAAGCACTATGATAGACTTCACTTATGTGAGTTTGATGTATGATGATGGATCCGTATTCATGAGCGGGCTATGTGCCTTGTAGTGTAGATCAATCGTCGGGGGTTAACTACTGTTTCATGCATATCGACAGGGATTGACATTCATTGTCGATCAACAAGGAGCTCTTGTTTTGTGCAATCTTGTTTATGATGAAGTGAAAGATAATGAAAAATGAAAGATAATGAACATGCTTATTAATACGTAAAATGTTATGTATTATGATGTATGCATAGTCATTATATGAAGGATAAAGTTTATATTTTCTTATATTAACTAAAACTTGAACTCACTCAGCAAAGTTGACTTTTATGCATAATAGTTGATAGATAAATGCTAATGCAAAGGATGAAACCTGGTTGAGAGCTACTTGGATGGCAACGGATGCCATTCCTGTTTATAAAATATTTCCATTGTAATTTAAGACAAAGTACTATGTTCTTATTCTATTTGAAAGACAAATATATGGTTACAATACGAATTACAAGTTTTAAGTAAAATTTTATTTTATTCCGTTGTAAAGTTTTACTATTAAAATGAATTTATGCTATGATTAATCAACTGTGAGGTTTTTCAGGAACTAGGTCTTACACATAGTCCCATGAGGTTGTATAATATACATTTATATAATTCAACAATATGTAGAGGACAAAACCATTTTGACTACAAACGAATTTTACCAACCAATTTTATTAAGAAATATAATGTGAAAATTGTATTAATGAGTATCTTTTTTTCAATTAGCATCCTTAAATTTTTTAAACTAATTCCTAAATCACGTTTATGATATCAAAAGTGGTTAGATATTTGTGATATTCTGGTCAAATGTTGAATGTACATGAGATATTTTCGTAACTTCTTGCTAAATTATAACAAACAACAATTGCCTAATAACCTTTATTTTAAGGAGAATAGAGAGAAGATGGTTTGGGTGGGAAAAAATGTGAGATGATTTAGGTGTTGACACTAATGCAAACAATTATTATTAGTATGATAAGACATAACAGCTTTCGATTACAAGGCTACAAATAAACAAAAACCACATTGTGTGTAAGTTACATTTGTAGTAATATTAGTAGGTTTGTTATCATTATCTAAAGCTAAAAGTTTTAATACATCTCTACTCTTTATCCGTGACAAGGTGACATAAAGCTAACCACGCGTAAAAATAAGCTCTTTTAAGTACAACCGACTCTTGATTAGGTATAGAGTAACTAGTTACTACTAAAATAGGGTTACAACAAGTTTAGACTATTTAATGTTCCTGTTGAGTATATTTGAAGCTTTTAGTGGTAAAGGGTTTGTTAATACCGAGCTTGAGTCTAAGTAGTAATGAATTTAAGAGTGAGTTTTAATAATGGATTGATTTCATTAATAACCGAGTAATATTTAATGCTAAGAATTTTTAATGTTGGAAAATTAAGTTCTAATTAAACCTTAAATAATGCTAATGAGTGAGTTGCTACTGAAGAACTTAATTAATACTAAAACCTAAGTTGACACTGTAAAAACTTAACTGGTATTGCGAATTAAGATAATATTGATAACGATGTGAAGTCGATGGAAGGATAATAAAAGCTTGAAGAGAAAGATGAAATGCCAATATTTAAAAATAAGAATGTAATCAAACTCAAATATAATTTCTATTATACATATTGTATAAGGGTTTCAATGATAGGTAATTTCGTTGAAGTTTGAATGATTTGAGTTTCAATATAAAAACTCAAAACAATGTTTATTAAGGGAGTATAATGTTTTTCGCATTCCAACCTCGAATTGTTCTCATTGTAGAAGTTGACACATCAACTTGGTTGAAAGACTGAATACGATCCAAGAAGTGGTGTCATTATACATAGTATTTTTTTAAAATAATTTATCGAACTATTGTCTGACTTCTAACTTTATTCTTGATTTATAAAACACAAGATGAAATTATCAAGAAAGTGATAGAAAATGTGAAACAAATTGAAGTTGTTCTAACAAAATTTACAAAAATACCCATAGATTACATAAACATTGAGTGTGTTTACTACCCAAATGGGTGTGAACCATGGACCGAACTAAAGACTAATGAAAGATATAAAAAGATTTAGAAGCGTGATTGTAACATTTCATTTTTTCGCATTCATTCATTTTTAGTTATAACTTAATGAACGTGAGTCGTTCATTTTTAGTCATGTGAATAGACATACACGTAACTTGTTTATTTAATGCCTTGTTTGTAAAATTTGACATTTTGTGCATCACTTGAGAAGCGTAACCGTTAAACCTTTCCAAAGTCCTTCCTCGGGTTTTCTTGCAAAACTTGTTCATAAAAACATATCATCTTTACATTTGCAGTCCTCTCCAAGACATGCCTTGAATAACACCATCAAACTTTACCTATATATACCACATTTTATTCCTTGAATTTCCTACACCAAAATCACTAAAATTCCCTAACCTAATATCTCCACTATTTTTACTAAAGTAGTAAGGGATCAAGAATTTCTTGTCTTAACTAAGTCATCTTTATAGTGCATAGGTTTGTTCGTTCTTATGTTCTTAAGCATTTTCTTTTTATTTTGCCTTTAAATCTTCAAAGTATGTTGTTATAATTTGTTAAAAAATTATTATTTTTACATCAATGAGAATCCTAGATCACCCATACAACTTAGTGTAGCGATCATGGATGAAAAACGAATCACAACACGAAAGATAATGATGCCACAAATTGATTTATCGTGTTGTTGTTTTCTTAATTACACCTTTAATTTTCTAGAATGATGCATTAACATGGGTGGGTTATTATGCTAAATAATTCAGTATGTAGTATTGTATACCTAATCATGAAGCAAAAGTCATTTTTGTTAAAAACATAATCAAAACCCAAAAAGTTGGCATAAGAATAAAACTAAATCTATCTAAAATTTTGGGTTGACTTTAACAGACTTTAACTCATTCAATATTGACTCAAACTAGTTGATTCTTTTTCTTTAATTTAATTCTATGTGTTGGCTTTGAAAAAACACTTATCTCATTAAATAAATCGTCTGAGTGACCCTCGAACTATCATCTGAAAGATGAGTGTCACGATGAGTTCTGGACATACTGTTTTGGGTCACGAATTTAAAGGGGTTATAAAATCTATTTTTGGATTTGTTTTAATTAACATATGAAATTAAATATCTAGAGATTTATAGATTCTAACTAATGGTTTTTTATATAAAAAAGTGTTTTCACAAAACAGTAGCCGGATATGAGATTTTAGGGTTTTTCACAAAACTTTGGTTTTTGATATTTTTATTATGTTTTAAGCTTTCAAATCAAAACATAGATTTAAAGCCTTTCATAGTATCATTTTTAACTTTTTTTTTCAAAACTAATCGAAGCTCAATCAATAGGTTATCTCACATTCGATTGATGAATTCAAGTCAATACTCAAACAGTCTAATGTGAGATTCATCACTCATTTTACAAGTTTTTAAGGAAAACATGTATCATATCATACTCAAACTTGTTTTTACAATTTATATTATTACAAAATAATTCTACCTGAAAACTTAAAACAAAGAACACACATGGGTAGCCTTGAGAGTCGGCGACCGCACGAGGCCCGATCTTCTTAGAGGTCTAAAAATTTTAAATTTTTTTATATATTATATAATTATATATTTTTCAAAAAAATTATAAATTATTAATAAACCTATTAACAAACCTAATAACATTTTAATTATTTAAACATATTAAACATTAACTTAAAGCTCATTAATATTTTAAATAGTTTACGAGTGACCCAATCTAAACCAAATTAATATATTAATGATACCTAAATTAAAAAAAAAGAAAGAAAGAGAGAGAAAACTCATTCAAGATTTCAAGGGCAGAAGTGAGAAGATTGTTCAGTGATCAACTTTGGCACTTCGATTGCATGATACAAGTTATTCAGTTTAGATTAATCTCGCACTAAGCCTAGGTTCTATTGGAAATTCTTGGGGTTGTCCTTGAGAACACAAGTTGCTCATTCATTCATTGTAAAAGCCATCACATTTTCTCAAACACAACCATTAGAGTTGGGCATGGACTCTTGTGTTGTTTATCTTTCCCGTACATTGTTTGTTTTTTATTTATACATCTCTACTTATATTTCTCAACAACGTTATGTTGACTTGTTTTCTTTATATGTTTTCAGGTAACTAGACTAGGGTTTTAAGACTTGCTCACTTAGGATGCTTGGACTTAGTTTTAATAAAACATTTATCTTGTTTGTTTAATTGTGGTTTTCGAACAATGATGTAGTCTTGACATTGGTTAATTATATTTAATGCCTTATTAATACAATATGTGATGATGATATTCGATTTCGTAGCAACCTGGCATTTTTGTTTTAGCCGGGATGTGATTATGAAGATGACACTAAGATCACCATCAAAGGTCAAGTGGTCCTGCAAATATTGAAGTCTAAGTAATTGTGATCATTACCACAAAGTGATGGATACATAGATAATTACATGGCACATTAATCGCATGCAGAATGGTGTAGGTTGAGGGCGGCATTAGGGGTGTTGTCTGACAAGAACTTCTTGAGCAGATTAACGGAAAAAAGAATTATAGAATGGCAGTCCGATAGGTGATGCGGTATGGAAAAGATGTTAGGCAATCAAGAAGATACAAGCTTAGAAGATGGAGGTGGCGGAGATGATAATACTCAGGTGGATGTGTGAGTACACAAGGTTAGAGTGGGTTATAAATGATACTTTTAGGCTAGATTAACAGTGGCTAGGATAGCGGATAATTTGAGAGAGGGAAGATTAAGATTGTTCGGGCATGTCAAGAGGAGGAAGATTGTCAGAGGAGGAAGATTGTCAAGAGGAGGAAGACGGTGACCCCTAACAGACGGTGACACCTGTTAGGGTAGTGGAAACCCACTCTATGGAGGGTTAGAGGAGTATAGGCAAGCTAACTAAATTGGATGAAAGGATTAGACATGACTTGCTAGAGTGTCACCACTTTAACGACATGGAGTTCATAAAAAATACGATTAATTTTTTAGTGGACTTTCTTTCATGTTTAAGTTTTAGAATATATATGTTTGCTCTTCTATTATGGTATATATGTTACTAGTCATCATGTTTTTGTTAGCAATATCTTCCAACGGTGTTATAAAATTATCTTGGTTTAGGCCATGTGGTATTTCAAAATCTCGATTCTCATCACGACATTATGTTTGCTTATGATCCTCTGTTTTTTCATTTCTTGTTGTTTCTGTTGATAAAACTAACAACATCTCGTTTGATTGTTTTAATTCGATATCATGCCTCCTGCATGAGAGCATCCCGATCTTAAAAGTTAAAAATTAAAATAAAATAAAATAATTATACGAAGTGTGTGTTTATTTATTTATTTGTGAAACCTTACGAGGAAAATGATTTTTTTAATGTTCTAATAGTCAAACAAACGACCACGTGCACACATGACGGTGTTTAGGTTCTGAATTTATGAATTGTTTGAAAATAAAATAAAATAACTAAAAACACTAATCCAGTAATCCTTCTTAAAATCGAAAGCTAATATTTTCTTTAAATATTTTTTGGATTTTGGTCGTTATATTTAGGTATGATACATGCAGAAGTACAAATAATTCACGATACAAGCACTCAAGTAGAATTGAAGTACAAATAATTCTCAAGTAGTACAACCAGACGTACTGATGTTTAGCAGCGAAGTACTATACAATTTGTAGTACATAATTCACCATTACTATAAATAATGATACTACTCTTAAGCTCATTCCAACCATCAACCATTTTATTAATACGATAATAACAAATGGCAGAGGAATCCGACAGGTGCGATATGAGAACACATGTGAAACGCTTAATCACAAGCTATCACGTGTTCTCAGGTCGCCCCTGTAGGGTTTTCTTTGCTCGAACGTTTGGTTCGAATGTCTATACGGTTGTGAGCCAATCGAAAGTTCAAAATCTCACGAAGCTAGAAGTATTTTCCGATGTTGCTTGCGGTTTAATGAGGTGAAGTTGAATACGGATGTTGATATAGGTTTGGTCAACTAACTAGTCAATAATATATTTTATTTTTTAAGTTTATAAATAGCTACTCTATACTTTTATGATTAATTAATAACACCTTATGGTATTAGTATATATTTTTTTGACTAGGACACTTATGATGATGTTTTGTGTAGTGTGTACTTTAAAAAGCTAAAATTATACGTCGGCTGACTTTCAGCCACTCATTTGAATCGTGTCATTTATGTATACTAACATTTTCCTCTTATCTTTTTACCTCTCATTTGTATGATAGAGAGGTTGCATTTTGATTGTTGAATATTGTTTACGATAACATTATCTTGTAACATCGAAGCTAGCGGTACAATATAAAATAAAATAGGAATACTGGAGCTATTTTAGAATTGAATGAAGTGTATTTTTTTTGTTTGGTTGTTGTAATGGATGTAGCTAGCAGCATTTTCATTTGATTGTATCAACCGGCTATAAAAGTATGTTTTAATAAAGCGTTTCTGCCAGCCATTAAAAAAATTATTACCCAAGGTAATCCAATTTACAACACTCGTGTCATTTTGTTTTCCACAATCCTCAGAGAAATGTTTGAAGAATTTTACCAAGAGTTTATTTTTCTCAAAGACTTTAATACTATTTTTCAAAAGTCAAAACTGAAATATAACTCGTATTAAATCAAAATAAAATTTTTTATGAATGATATGTTTTAGAAATTTTGGTTTTAAGTTTGTACGAATATCCTTAACAATTTTATAAACAGTATTATAATATGAAGGACAACAATTACAATGCGAAAGAAATTAACAGTACGATTATAATAAAAATAATCAAAAGTATGCATATTCGAGTACAAGAAAAGAGGTAGATGCCTATGTCAAACTAGATGTCTTTAAAAGAAACTCTGAGTTTGTTTCCACGATACAACTACAAATTGCACTGTCGAAGTAGACCAATGAGTTTGCAAAAACACCCTAATGTTTGGTGTTTTTTTTTTAATTTTCTTGTGTGTGTTTGATTATTGACAGCATCTATGGTTGATCAAGTTTCCTCATAACAAAAGCCACACCTTAGTTGAATAGTATAAACAAACATGAAACGTCTTTCCATTAAACACATATATTAAATTGTATCAAACATATTTAATATGATTAAACTAGTTGTCTAATGTTTATGTTTCAAATCGGGTGTTAAACATTTTTAACACCTTAGTTAAATAGCTTTCGCATCAATGCTAAATGATTAACGGGAGCCACTCACTTAGTCGCAATGGAGCGCTAGGAACAGAGCGCGGCAACTACTCAAGCAGTGGCCACCGGGAGCAGTCGAAATTGTAGCCATTAGTGGAAACACAACATAGTGGTAACAAAAAACACTTACCACTACTTAGCAACACCGATGCCACAATTCGTTGACTAGCAACTCATCCACTAATGGGACAAGGTCGTTCATCACAACTATCATGTCATCAGTAGCAATTCATGACCCATCAGCGGTAACCCACAAGCAAACGAATCAAAACCATTATTTGTAATTGATCACAGTCCGCAACCAACACCATTAGCAGTTGTTGACCGAGCCAAGCCAAATGTGATAAACATGGCTCATGGTAATACTTAGTATATGAAGTGTAAAGTATATCATCAATAAGCATGTTGCCAACACTACATTCACACGTGTGTTTGGGCAAGTTAGGGTTCTTCACACCCTATTAGGCTCCTATTTATGTCTCATAGAGAAACTAGTATGTAAAACTATACTGAAATAGGTTTTAAATCTATAAAATGATTTATCAAAAAATCCATCACGCATAATTTGAATTTGGTATTACAGAGAACAATTTTTTGTATTGGGTTATTTTTGTATGTCGATAACAAGCAAAACAAAGGGAATAAATAGAACCTATCAAAACTAATAAAACGAAACCAGATCACTATAACATGGAAACCAGATCAATGATAGACAAACAATAAGGAAATAAAATATTTAAAACCCTCAAGATGGAGGATGTAGATCTTTCATGCCCATCTTGCTAAGTAGCAAGTTGCTAAGTCTCGAGTCCTTTTGTAAGTAAGTTTGCAATTTGAAGTTTGCTATCGATTGGCATAGGAATGATTCCTTAGAGTCGACACGTGCCCAAACAAAAAATAATAATCCATTTCAACATTCTTGGTATGTTCGTGAGAGACCGGATTGTTTGCACGAGCAGCCTGCTTATACAGAATAAAGATGTCGAACCAGTAATATGGACTTGGAGATCCTTGCATCTAACCCAAAGAATCTCACTAACCATAGAAGCCATAGCCCTATACTTGGCCTCCACTAAAAAAAAGACACAACAGACTATTTCTTTGTCTTCCAAGAAATAGTGCCCTCACCAAAGAGAGGTAAATAGCCGGTTCTAGATCGCTACATGTATGGACACCCAAGCCAGTTACAATAAGCAGTCAAATTCAACGGTCCATCTCACGGGAGAAGAATTCTCTGGCCTGATGTTACTTTTAGATATCTTAAATCTTAATACTCTATTTACAGCTTCTAAGTGATTACGACTTGGTTCTACAATAAATTGACTCAAGACATTAACCAAGTTTGGTTGCTTGCAAGTTGAGTAACCGACCCACTAGTTGTCGATATTGTGTGGCATCTACCTAGGCTTCATTTTCTCCTTTGTCAAGTTTGGTTCCTTGATCAAAGGGAAAAGTACTAGGACGACAATCCAACATGCCACAATCCTTTAGGATGTCCAAAGTATATTTCCTTTGACTGAGCACCAAACCAACCGAGGCGTTTGCCACTTCAATGCCTAGAAAATACTTCAAGGAACCAAGATCCTTGATGCTAAATTCTTTATCAATTTATTCTTTGTTTGTTGAATGTGCTCAAAGTTGTTCCTTACGATGATAACATCATCCACATAAATGAGGATGGCAGTGTAAACTTTTCCATGCTAAAATGTAAACAAAGAATGGCCTCCCTTGGATTGGTAGAAATATGTTAAGACGAAACTTTGTAAACTTGTGATACCAATTCCTGGAAGCCTGTTTCAAGCCATAAAGTGACTTTTGAAGACGACATACTCTCATCTCAATTTCTATAAAAAACCCCTTCGGAATTTTCATGTAAACTTCCTCTTCCAAGTCTCCATGAAGAAAGGTGTTAGTCACATCCAATTAATGAATCCACCAATTCCTTTTGATAGCTACGGCTAATATGGTTCGGATGGTGACAAGTTTGGCTATTGGAGCAAAAGTTTCATGATAATCCACCACTTCTATTCGAGTGAAACCTTTCACCACTAGCCTTGCCTTGAATCTTTCAATCTCCTCGTTGGACTTGTATTTCGTCTTATAAACCCACTTTGAGTCAATGGATCGCTTTCCTTCGAGCAATTCTTCCAAAGCCCATGTGTCATTTTTCTTAAGCGTTTTAATTTCATCTTGCATAGCTTCCCTCTATCGCTTATCCTAGGCAGCTTGCTCAAAACATCTCGGTTCATCATTAGAATTAATAACGGATAAACAGGCTTTGTGAGAATTTGAAAACTTGTCACACGAAACCATAGAAAGAGAGTGGATGTATAGTAGAGGCTGCTTGTTTAGAGGCAGATTGTGAATGGTCAACCAAAGGGGGTAGCTTTACAATATAGTCATTAAGATGAGCTGGTGGGTTTTGGTTTCTTTTGACCTGTGATTCAGTGATAGGAGGTGGACTTGGAGTATCAATAATGTTAGGCTCATTAGCATCAGTGTCATGTTGTTCCGGATACAAAGGGACAACATGTTATTGTTCTTGTTGTAGAACTTCAAAAAAACTTCTTGTTCATCTTCAACCATATGGGTTTTGGTGTGAGTCTCATCTCTCGGCCCATTTAGGACCCTAATAGGCCCATTGCCATCATTTCTCCCTTTCATTATCTTAAATGGAAAATATTTTTCACAAAATAAAAACATATCTACTAATGATAATTTTCTTGCTTTCAATGTCATAGATCTTGTACCTTTTTTTCCATATAATATCCCAAAATTACTCCAGGTCTCCCATTTACTTCAAATTTATCTCCCTTTGTGTTATGGTTTATATGGTACACTAGGCAACCAAAAACCCTTAGGTGGTCGTATTTGGGCTTTTGGTTCCAAATCAAGTACGCAACGGTTAAAAAACATTCCCCCCACAAACTCTTTTGAACGTTTGCCTCAAACCTTAGAGCCCGTGCTATTTTAAGGATATATCCATGTTTTCGC